>JAKMXF010000055.1:0-128254 GCA_024704765.1 Oopsacas minuta | reverse complement strand
GGAAGCATGCTTGTGGCACCCCCCCACTTCACCAGCAAAGCGCTCTATGTGTCACCGTCCGTATATATTGTCGTTGAGAGCCACTCTCTAAGAAAGTTTGAAGTCCAATATATTACTTGATTATAAGCGGAATATCTGTTTATCTGTTGTAGGTATTAGTATAATGCAAATATTATTCAATATATTATTAGTTTATTACTCTTCTTGAATGTGTTATTCACATAATAGTGTATATATGAACCCTCTACACCAGCGTTTCTCAACCTTTTTCTGTCGGTCGCCCCCTTCGATGATCGGGCCGTCCCTCACCTCCCCCTCGTCCCATCCCGTTTGTATATTAATTATATTACCAAATGCTAAGACATAATTTGTGTAAATTTTTCATTTGTATAAGTTTGGTGTGAAGGTTGGGTCTGTGCACAGTTACAAGATTTTTCAGATCGGGACTGAATTTGGTCAAGAAGAGCCGAAGGTCACCACCACGTTTGGTTATCTCCAGCCTATTCCTCTTCTTTGTGAGAAGTCCAACAACGGCTGAGAAACCCTTCTCCACGAGGTACGATGTTGGAAAAGACAATATCATTACTTTCGTGCGGGCGCATAGAGCAGGGTATTAATCAGCAATATTGCACCACAAAATGTTGTAGTATTGTTCAGGGAACGAAGACTTCACTACATCATCGCTACGTAAATCAATCAGTGATTCCTTTCGTTCAATAGGTACCTGTTGCAAATCGCACGAATACGGACGGATAATCTATCCCGGTATCTCCATGTTGATAACGTCGGCGAAACGTTCTACAAAATTTTTCCTTAAGATTCTCAAGATGACCACATTATCTCAGAAGATATTCGGTTGAGACCTGATTTTGCATCAAGTTTGGAAACTGTCGGAGTTCGCCGCGACTTACATTGGATTTGAATAGTTTTCGTTTAGTAATGAATGATTTAATAACACACAGCCGCCACCAGTATGTTAATTCCTGAAAACCTATCATTAAACTTGAGGGGAAATATATTCAGTTCTAGAGAAGATATCAACTGACGTTGAAGGTATTAATGTGTTTCTCAAAACTCCACAAGTGAAGTAACTGATCCAAACTTTAATCGGGACGATATCACACTCAGTAGCAGGGTTGGCAGGTTTTGTCCATGTGGTAAAAACCGTCCTGTCCAAAACCTCCTGACTGGATAAAACTGGTCAAAACCTAATTTTAATACTAGTGCATGTTACTTGTATATTTTATATGCTGAATAAATACTTGTTGATAGTAAGAAAAGTATAACAATACATGGATGTTTAATTAACCTATATTCGTTACCACTCTAGTTCTTGGCATCCTCTCAATTCTCTATAACAAGCTACTAATTTGCTCGCTTTATCGATTCCCAATCTGTTCCGTAGTTCTGTTTGAATTAAACCAAAATTCGAGAAAATCCTTTCAATACTTGCGGAACTTGACGGTAGGATTAATAAATTGATAGCTAAATCACAAAACTCATCAGCTACTAAGTTTTTCGATTTTTAATGGCCTTCCACCAAGTTACTGGATCTAATGCATCTGTGCATTCAAATATAGATGCGGGAAATGGTGTTTCTTTTGCCTGAAACTGATAAAGTTGCGGCAAAAGAGAAGCATTTAGTTGAATAAGCGAACCCCTCGCTTCTTCTTGTTGTTCACATGAAAGCCTCTGCCCCATGTACTTCGGATTGTTCATGTTGGCTAGGAAGTGAGTAGGTGTGGTTGCTTGTTTGAATCGTTTCTGAATTTTGCCTAGGTGACTTTTCAGCTCGTCTAACTGGATTAATTTCATCCACTCTTCGCAAGAATCTGCAACGTTAGACTTTTCCCCTTGTAACTTGTCCAATGATGTTGCAATCGGTTTGAGTTGGTCATAAAGATTTTTAGCCTCACGATAAAGGCCAACGTTGTTGATTAGATTTGCAATAGACAAGTCGATAACATCTTCATGTTGTGCCAGAATGTTCAAAAGGAAAGGCCTATTTGTCAGGTATGTCTTGATACACTCCAATTGACTATTCCACCGTGTCACGACTGGTAATTGAGGTTTAAGGGATCCCTTTTGTGCAGATAGGAGGGCTCCAGGATTGTGATGGTTGCGAAAATATTTATTTATCTCTGTAATATGAGAAATAATTTGCGAAGGGGTGATATCCTTCCCCAACAGGTTCAATAAATGCGATGCACAGCCGTATACTGAAAGTGAGCTGTCAAGCAATTTCAACTTTGAGCGCATTGACTGCATTTTTTGTTCATTGTCAGTAACGACAGCAACAACTTTACACTCAAATTTATCGGTTGCTTCTTTGGACGCTTCGATAGCTAAAGAAGTACAATAAGTAGCAGTTTTCTTGTTTGATCCAGTGTCAACAGAATTCAGAAAATAAGATCTTTCTCCTGAATGTACACAATGGGCAATTACAGGGGAGTTGTGTATGTCACTCCATCCATCCTGCACTAGAGTAACATCCTTCCCTTCCAGAGCTGAAGCAGTCATGGTGGTTACTTCATTAAATGTCTTATCAAGAAGACCTCCAGCTGGACTTTTCCTTGTAGGAGGTGTATAACCAGATCATTCAACTTGGATTGAATGATCTTATGACATACACGTTTTTCTGGTGGTATAGTTGTGTCACTACTGTTAAAAGGTACTAATATTTCAAGAAGGTCGTCTTTAGGAAAATTATTTTGGAGTTGGCTTTGAGAGCATTTTTCAAGATGAGTTCTAAGCCTCCCAGCCTTTGCACTGATCATAGCACTACATTTTATACACTTTGCTCGTATTTTTCCACCATCTTCAACTTTGATGAAAAATTTCCATACTGAATCAATGGGCCTTCCTCCTTGTGCCATTTCAAACTGGTCAATTTATGTAAGTAAGATATACAATCTGCACGATAGTAGTCAATTTCTATAATATCACAAATGCTTTGGATAATTATACCTGTTTAGAAAGTATATATGTACGAATACTTTATTAGTATATTAATTGGTTGAAACCACACATTTTATGATCACTTTACTGTTCACATTGTAAGCCAGTGTCAATAGTATATTCCCAAAGCAAAATAAGATATCAACAAGTAATATAGGTATTCTTATTATTGAAGGGTATAGAATTGACCAGTATTGCTCGGTTTTGCCCAGTTTTGGCCGGTAAAAACCGGGTTTTTCCCACTGTCCGCCCAAACCAGTTTTGGACAGGGCAAAACCAAACCCTGCTCAGTAGATGTCCGAACAAGCAATACTTCTGCTAAAGAGACACTTATGTCTCTAGCTGCTTAACAACAAACAATCGCTGCCCAAATACCTGACACGATGTATGATAAAGGGAGGATCATATCATTATTCCCTTACAACAAAAATGTAACTAAAAGAGATTACTAATATTACACTATTATTTATACCAATTCTTCTTGGCAGAAGAATGGAGATAGAAATTCACTTTCTGCGATGGGAGAACATTTAGGACTAAAGATGGGGATAGAAGGGGGAGTATATTTTTCCTTTGTGGATCTCTTACGAGATAATCATCGTAATCGAATAACTCCGAAAGTGATGTAGATGTTGCCCCTGGAGAGGAAGGATTGAATTCCAATTGTTTTTCCATTTACGGGGAAGGGACGATAGCATCAAACGCTTACGCGGGGTCTTGAGATGGGACTCTTTGCAACATTCTGTAGAATTATTGGGAGTCACAGGAGTTTGTGGTGTTTTGGGTGTTTTGGGGGTCGTTACAGGATGAGGAGACTTTGAGGAATTATTTAGATACATGAAGTCCTTTGTTGGTGAAGTTGGTGGTGTATTACATTCGGATTCTGTGTGTTTACGCTTCCTGGAGACTTTTTGAGGTTGTGAAATAGGTGGAGGGGGTTGTTCTGGGGCTGTTGACTCCTCAACATCCTTAATCAAGTCAAATTAACCTAGAATGAATAACTCAATTAATACGTGAAGTCAACTGCCGCGACATGAATATCAACAACAAATATTTTGTCTATATTTGTACGATATTCGTAGGAGGTATTCCGGCTGCGGAGGCTATCACCTCAACAGCTGGTATCTTGTGCTAGTTCTAGTAGAGGTAAGTTCTGTTTATTAAATATTTGGAGTGTAGTTTATTGCAAAAGAACGCAAAGCTTCAGAGAATCATAGAAATAGTGCATTGTAAATAGAGACAATGTCTCATTAAAGAAAGTAGTAGCCCAACTTATCAAGGACAATATCTCAGCTTCGGGAGAGCTACAGGATGCATTGACTGATAAGAATAAGTGGGAAGATGAAGTGAGAGAATTGAAAGAGAAGAACTCTGCTCTCCTGAGAGAGAAAGGAAAGAGGGGTCCTTTCTACTAAAGTCATATTTAATACGACCTCTATGCTAGATGAGGAAATCCCATTTCTATTTTCCTATATTCATTGCGAGGTTTAGATATAAGTTTGTTAGAAGAGAAATTGTATCTAGAACTCTGCGACATAATGTAACACGATATAGTTCTCCTCACACCAGTCTAGAGTAGATGTGGTATAGCCCTAGTGTCCCTTGATGTGGTATTTATCCGTCTACACATTAGGAGCCATTATTAGGAACCTAGATCTAAACAAGGAGATAAAATTAACAAAGAGTTAATGAAGGGAATGAAGGACTATAGGTGCTATAGTACAATAGTAAACAACAATAAAACATAAATAAGATTACAACAAATGAAATACTAGAATATATAGGAATTAGCTAGTGATAGAATGCTAAACTAAGCAATAAATAAGAATCAGCTGTATTAAGATATAAATAATGGAAAAAATCAATATACTAATGTTCAGGAAGGGGAATTTTTGAGTTATTTTGTGAATATCATAGGTGCTTATAGCAATCTTTTTGATTTAATTATCGTTTTGAACCTCCCTCCTGTCATGCTAATCTTTTGTGTGTGTATCGCAGTAAATCTCATCTCTTGCATATCCAATACCTTGTGTAGCTCGATATGGACTCCTTTGCCTGAAAACATTAACAAAATAACAAACGAATATAATTATAACATAAGTAATCTATACTAGCGAGTTTCGCTTGCTAGGTAGCTGCGCGACAGCTTACTTCCTCAAGTTAGACAACAATAAATTTCCATATGATTAATCCAAAAGTGTGAAAATCGGATTAAACATGTTCGATAAATTTAGTGAAGTTTTATTGAATTATTATTTACTTCCTTGATAAACACGATAAATAGATAGTTATACGACAAATTCAAAATTGCATACCGTAAATCCTTTCCTTGACAACGGACAACAAACAAACAAACAAACAAGCAGTCAGACAACAATTGAGATTCAATAATATAGATTTTTAATTGCTATGTTTATTCGTCCGTTTGTTTGTTTGTTTGTTTGTTTGTTTGTTTGTTTGTTTGTTGTCAAGGAAAGGATTTATCGAATGCTATATTGAACTCAAATCTAGCAATTACAAGATTTTGCATTTATCGAGTTAACAAAAAATAAACAGAATTCAAGAAAATAAATATATCGCATATACTGAATCCGATTTTCACACTTTTAATATAATTAATCATATGTAAATTTATTGTTGTTTTCATGAAATATAAAGTAAACAAATAATTGAAATCTTGAAACAAGCGGGGAGACTTCTTCTTAACGGCTAGAATGGGGCAACAAAGTACACTCGAAAGGATATTTCTTCCTATTTGTTAATGCTCAGATTGTAAAGAATGTGGAATAATTTTAAGTATGTCCCAGCATAATAACCTGTACCCCACCAGTAATGGCTGGCTAACTACGCAACTGAGGATAGTTCATACAATAATTGTTAGTATACGTAAGTCTGTACCTTGAACGGATGTTATCAAAGAGCTGATCTTGTGATAAGACGGACTATGCTCATTCTGTGAGCCCTGTGAGAGGATAGGAGGATATGTGCTGATAACTCCAGAATTGACAATACTGGATAGATATCACCCAATTGCTATTAAATGGAGTTAAACATAATTTCTGATATACTTATTGTCTGTTGCTGCGTAGAATCATAATTGCTATTTTATGTAGGATTTTCCAAGAGATATTATAGTAATAATTAGACTGTCTGTTCTATCTCAAACGCGATTTGAATCTGTCTAAAAGTATTATTACAAGGCTTAGCTTTGCATATATTATAATCCTGCTGGCATAATATACCTGCTACAGTCAAATCCCGTTATATCCAACTCAGATATATAAATTCAAAATTCGAAATATCTATGTATATCGAGTGTCCCGAATTCTACAATATGGCCCCAAACCGTAACATATTTTTTCATCGGTTATATCGTATGCTGAACATTATTTGCAATTCAAAAGCGATTTAATTCCATTCTAATAATAGAATAATAAATAAATAAATTATAATAAATTCAATACTTTTATAAAAATTAAAATTTGCAGTTTAGAAAATGAGAGATGAGTGTTGTAGTGTTGAAGCATTCGAGAAATACATTAAAGAAGAGTGACGAGTGTGACCCTTGGTTTAATTGAGTTGGCTCTATAGGGAAAAATAATCATACAGGAATAGAATACATTATCACTTCATCTAATCATGTTTTTTCGACTTCCCAATTTTGGTTTTACTGTCAGTTTCGGATCACTTGGTTAACACATACATCTTTCAAACCAAATTTTAATTACTTATAATACAATCCGAGTTCCACNTGGAAATAGCAGATACAGACTTCCTGTTATAAATATTTCGTATTTTCTAGTACAGGTCAAGAAATCGTGGAATCTAAAGATGATAATGTGAGTTAGATACACGATAAATACTTAATAGGAAATTAATATGACTCCTTTATTGTCCAACAGGTAACACCAACGAATTCCACATAGTTTTAGTTTTCATAATCTTATTTTATAGTTTTAGTATTTCTTAGTTTCATAATCTTATTTCATAGTTTTAGTTTTCATAGTCATATTTCATAGTTTTAGTTTTCATAGTCATATTTCTTAGTTTTAGTTTTCATAGTCATATTTCTTAGTTTTATAATCATATTTCTTAGTTTTATAATCATATTTCTTGGTTTCATAATCATATTTCTTAGTTTTAGTAGCTCCTATAGGGAGATGCCCTAATGGCATGGACGATGTGATATGTACGTCCGCGCGCCGTGCGAAATCCAGCAGTCTAGCAGCAAATATTCATTCAAGTCATTTTATATAATACAATAATATGACTTGAATAAATTTTTGCGTTACCCTAGAACAGCTGGTCACAGCCACTCCTACGCAGTATTTTACCGGGATACGCTGGGCTACCGGGATGTGACATATTAGTTACAGTATTAGTCTGATCAAAATTGAAATATATCTTAGCCTCTATGATATAAAGTTACCAAAATACTCTTCCTCCACTCAGTGAGTGTAGGAAGTTGGAGAAGCAACAATTGAAAGAGTATTTCCCCTTTAGTTATAGAGTTAACTTGCTAGTTAGTATTTATCACTAGAGACTTATTCCCATAATTATGTTCTTAATAACTTATAATGCTAGACTGCAAGAATTGAATACTCTTACAACTAGAGGTAGTCAATATGATTTATTTAACACACGTAACTTGGCTAGTAGAGGAATATTGAAAATTTGTTAATACGACACTATTAACTCAATTGGTGCTGTCGATAGCGTAGAAAAAGACTTAATCATTCATTTATACATAGAATTTTGACACTTTCTGACTCGAATATTCATTGTGTCGGCCACAATTGACCACTTAAGCGTGACGCAACAAACTTGTATAACAGTGGCTTAATTATGCAAGTAATGATGTTAATGAACTGACATTATACTCCTAATCCATCAACAATTCATTCACTGATTATAGTCTTGGAGGAATTTCCAAATTGTTTAATGTTATTCTCATTCTAAAACAAGAGTTATACAATTTCATCTATGATAAATAGGAATTAATAATCAAATAGATATTAATATACTGATTTCTGGAACTATTAGCCTTTACATATGAGTCAACTTCCAGCATATTCTGATGGAAATATCCATGAGAGGTCGAATAACCAGGAGGTTCTTCTAGCCAAGGACAAAATCAGGAGAGTCATCAAGGGTCAGCATGCTGACTTGAATCGGAAATTTGATCAGATCCGACAATCTCTTTCTGAGAAGGAGGAGAAAGTTCACCAAGAGTTGGATGAAATATTGATTGCAAGATTGCATGAATTAGATATGTGTGCTAGAAATATCAATCTTCTCAACGAGACGTACAATCTAAATCAGCCAAAGTTGGGTAATAAATAAATAAATACATATTTTCCATGTACAGTAACTCAATTTATAAATCTTGTGTGATTAGGTACGAACACCTTAGGAAATATTAACTTCAAAATATTAACAACAGTTACAAGTATTGGGTGGTAAGCTTGCTGGGATTGGTAAAAGTGGGATTGATATTATGAATTCAATCATTGGTTTATCCCCCACCCTTGCTAATAGGGCATTTTATGCAACCCAAAAACATTTATCAATGGTTTCTATGGTAATGGCTGTACGCAGCTGTAACCGTGCTGCTGAAAAGTTGAGAAACATGTATCATAAAACAAGGGGATGAATTTCTGAGTGTTGCAGTTTCGTATGATGGTGCCTATCAAAAAAGGACAGGGAAAGGTGGTGGCGGATTTGCGAGGTACTGTTTTGCTGCAGCCATTTCCATAGAAAGCGGCTAAATACTAAGCTTTGAAGTTGCTTGCAACGGTTGTTGATATTGTGTCGAAAAACAAGAAGCTCTAAAAGCAAGAGGTTGTCTAAGGAGGATTATTTCCTATGGCTAGTCGAGCACGGGAAACATGCCAAGCAAAGGAATATGGGGATTATACTTCCGTGGCTTTAGAGTCTAAGTTAGCTCCTGTTGTTTTCGTAAGTCTATTGACCAAAAATTATTATATTCTACTGTGGTTGCGGATGGGGATGACAAAAGTATGAATATCTTGGTCGACATTGATATTTATGGTGAATATGGAGTTGTTATTTCACGTGAGGAATGCCTTAGTCACGTGCAAAAACGTATCAAAATACATTTGGTGGAAAAACAGAAGCAATTTATAGCTTCTCAAAAAACATTGATGCTACATGAGTTGGCTGTAGCTAAAACTGAGAAAGCGAAGAAGCATATTAGGCAGGCTTATAGACCTTTTACGTTTCGTGACTCTAAATTAGTAAGGGAAAAATGGGACGATAGTGATTTAGATAAAAGTAGTTTTGACATCGAATTACTATCAGACTCTACTATTGACAAAATCACCTCCCTGTATGGTTATACCATAAAATCTAATTCTACTTCTACATTACCTGAAATTCGGGATTTATTATTGGCCATAGTTTACCATTTAGCAGCTACAGACGAGAATTGCTCCGAAATGCATCAGTTTTGTCCTGAAGGTGAGAGCTCTTGGTGTCACTATAGGAGAGCAAAATTCTTAGGAGATCCCATACCTTCACATCCAACAGCTCTCTCTCAATCATGCAAAGACCGGCTCATTGAAATCCTAGGACCCTATATGACACTTTCATTTTTAGATAAGGTGAAGGCGGGTAGGACATCAAACTTGAATGAAAGTTTGCACAATGTCATTTGGTCTTTTATTCCTAAAACAAGAGCAATTGACCTGGACCTGATGCATTTTGGATCAAGCCTCGCTGTCATTAAGTACAATGATGGTTTTGCTGGTATTACAGATTTAGTTAGGGAGTTAGGATTGCAACCTTCACAATCCTTTATACGCTTCTGTAGTTCGTCTGATAATGATAGAATAGATTTTAGCAAATTAAAGAAAGGTAAAGAGTACACGAAACGTAGATGGTCAATAAAGCAATCCAAACGCAGGAGGAAGAGATTAGGTGATGGATATAAGAGTGGTGCATATTCACATGTAAGTGTTAGTAGTGATGTTTGTTGTATGTTGTGTGGTGGTGATGAGAACAGTGGTGCTAAATCTAATAGTAAAAAGGTTGCTAAGATAGATGTATTTGATTGGACCTGTTTTGATGTGTGTAATAGCTGGTTTCATAATTTCTGTCTGAATAATATTTATGGTAGTGTTTTGTGTGTAAATGCGGAAGAGCTATGGATATGTCCTACGTGTCAGCGATCATAGATATACCCTATTTATGTATCTTTTACGATAGTATAGTTGTGTTCTCTTGTAATATATTATTGTATTTAGTTGTATTCTTAGTATACTAGCATATTCCAGCCTTTAAACTATTGAAAACATCATTCTATGTAAATTTCTTACTTTCTGGGCGATTATCTCAGAATGTAAAAATTTCCATGTCTAAAAATCATAATTTTAAATATATATTACCGATTACTGATTTGTAAACGGATTCTGGTAGCTTAGGCAGTTTTGTAACTTTTCTAATCTTTCGAACTTTGATTTAAAGTCTAAAAATACGATAATTTAAATAAAATATTTTTAATGCCCACATGTAAATTCAACCAAAGCTTGGGAAATCCAAAATTACTTCCTGGTTGTTTTATAGAAAATCGAGTGAGTAGAAAAGCTATTTGTAAATGTATTGAACGTTTTAAAACAGTTATTGAATGTAATTAGCCTTTTGAAAATTTTAAATTATTTCTAGAAATTTGATCCATAAATTTCAAATAGGAATTTAGATTTTTAATACTTGCTAATATTAATGCATTTTTGGAAGGATCGAAGGGGGTCAGAAACCTACTAGAAATTTGGGCCAAATTTATCAAATACTTTCACTATAAGGTTGTTTCAGGATACTTTCCCCTTAAAATAATGTGTGAAGAAATGGGGGCAAACCACACGCAATCATTGTTGCATACTGAGGTCAGGTGGTTGTCGAGAGGACGAGTCTTGACGAGACTTTTTGAAATGAGACACGAAGTATGTACTTTTCTCTCAGATATGAAATCTGATTTGAAAGTTCATTTTTGGACGAAGACTGGGTTTGTCAATTAGCTTATCTTACAGACGTATTCAGTAAAATACACGAGCTAAATCTTCAGTTGCAAGGATTTGATATTAATATTTTTCAGGCACATGACAAAGTGAAAGGCTTTTACAAGAAAGTATTGTATTAGGGGGTTACTCAAGTTGAAAAAGGAGATATCACCACTTTTGATTCGCTCAGCAATCTTATCATTGAAAATGTAGTTCTCACAGGGAGAGTGATGGTAATAATTAGCAATCACCTAACAATACTTGCGAATACTTTTCTGAAGTATTTTTCTGAAATAGATCTAAGAGATTTGACAAATACTTGGATTACTACTCCTTTTGCAACTCAGTCAATTTCTGAAACGAATCTTAGCAATAAACTAAAAGAAAATTTGCTTGGTCTGTTGACAGTTCCATTAGATCTATTTTAGACAACATGTTGTTACCTTTATACGATAATTTGTTTTCAACATAGAAAATTATGGCGACTAACGAAGCCGATATCATTTCTGTGTCTACTGATGATATTATTCCACCACGTAGACCACATCTTAGAATATTTACAGGTGAAAATCCCCCTCCCTCTCTTGATGGCATACCAGTTACAAGACCCCCAGATCTTATACAAACTGATGATGAGGAGCTTATATACCCTCCTGGCAGTGCAATTTCGGGAGGCATTGGCATGTATGGAAGAGGAGTATGGGTCGGAGAAGGAACAGACTTCGCAAGACTCGGAGCCAAAGGACTCAACATGGGAGGAATACACCCTACTACAGAGGATTTCGTCCTGGACGGGATCATTTCCACTCTTAATTGGACCGACAAGGAGTTCCTCGATTTCTTTTATGTCACCAGACGAGCACTCATCGTCCGCTATATTAGGAACTCGTCTAGATCAGCTTCGCAATACTTTGCAGACAATGCGGGAGATGTCCGTACTGGTACGCCAGCATTGGTTTCAGCTATACTACCTCAAAAGGCAAAGACCGAGATGTTGTCACAGAAGCCCCTCTTACCTTCCTCACTGGATTCAACATCTCAGCCGCCAGATTGGGACATTTCCTCGCTCACTATTCCAAACCAGATGGACTCACTCCAGATGCACCCTCCATGTCGAGCGTGCGAACTAAGTCACCCGATGAGATGTCTGTCCCATCCTCATCGACAGAAGAACCCCGTGCGAGAAAAGTCACGCACATTGCAGACACAGCCCAGCTGTCTGCACTCATAGAAGAAGACCGCTTCAGGATGAATGCGCTCCCCACATCAAAGTTGGATAGCGATGCCGCGCCATTCATCCCCAAGAAGCCTCACATAGCGGACACCATAGAGATGTACAGAGCATCCGGAAAACTAGATGACGAACTGGCTGCTCTACTAGAAGACATTGCTGCAGGAATGAACCCAGTCCCTACCAAGCCTGGGATAATGAAGTCAAAGACAGTACAATTAAATGTACACCCAGCTGCTGAATCCCGTCCTGACATACGGGAACTGGGAGTAAATAAATATTCCTCTCTTCATGAGGATAATAGACGATACGGTTTTGACACCGGCTTCTTAAGAAAGATCGTCCAAGACAATCTGAGACTCCGACCGTCAGGATCACACAAGAAGCAAACCTTAATATCCTTTCTCAAAAACCACACTAGGAAATTCACCAACGCCTTCCTCAAGAGAAAGACCACAGAACTGCAGAAGAAGTATACACAATTATACTCTCTAGGACACAGGCTCGACAGGATGGAAAAGTCCCGAAAGTACGTCGAAGCCTGGGTGACCCAGGTCGGAATCGACCCAAATCTAGATGAGGAGGAATACAGAAACCTCCGATCTATAATACCTACCTCTTGGCTGAAAGACGCAGAGAAAGAAGTCCTCGCTAGACATCATGCCACCCGTCAGCGAGACGAATTTAAGAAGGAGGTCGCAGCCAAGCTGCTGGACAACACAATATCAATGATTCAGAACGAAACCTCCCATCTTATTGTCCTCTCGTCTCAGCTTAACAACCTAATAACATCAATCCAGAAAAACTACTTCAAGACCATCTTTGAAGAGTTAAATGCCCTACCGGAAGACACCTCACTCACAGTCGAGTACTATCCCGGAGCAGAAGAAATTATCAACACCTTCATGCTAACAGACCATGTGGAGAACATTAGCATAATGGAAGATGGAGACATCTTAGCCAACTCCACAACCAAGAGGATAATGACGAAGCTACGAGATATGGTAGCACACAATATCGTCTTAAAAGAAACTATCACCGGGGAAATCAGAAACAACATTCCAAAAGCTCTACGACTGGTCACAGACAAGATAAGATGCAGCACCTTCCGCTTTCTACCAGTAAGCCAACAGAGCTGGTTGCTAGGAAGAGACGCCATAGACGTACTCAGAATCTCTTCAGAAGATGTAAAAATGAGAGATGGGAGTGCGCTGAGAATAAAAGACTGGGGGATAATTCTATTTGTCTACCAGGATATACACAATGCTCTGGTAACAGTACAAGAGAAAGCTACGGAGCAGTGGGAAAGGGCCTATATGGCAAAGGCCCTTAAAGAAGATGAGCGCAGAAAAGCAGCTTACATCTTCGCAGATGTCAACATCTTATTAGGAAACCGAGACAAAACCTGCCAATACCACCGGCATTTCGATGGCAACGACCATCGAAATATACACTGTAAGTACGGCCCCTGTTACCTCCACAGCTGGAAGTACTACGAGATCTCTGACGCAGATCCTAGCGGCCTTACAGTCACCAAGATGCCTGGAGTAGTAGTACACCTGAACGGAGAGTGTCGACTACAGCAAAGATATGCCAAGAAACTCAGTGAAAGTAGGCATACCTACCTTTATCATGATGCTGACCTCAACATCGTCAGCCAAGACGGAAAGGTCTTCGAGCCAGCTGTCCTCACTAATCCCAACAACGCTGAGGCAGTCCCTGGACGTAACTCCCGAAGAAGAGACTCTACAACCTTCCGGAGACCAAAGAGTACTGGCAGAGATAATAGAAATTCAACTCAGAGAAAATCAAGGAGAACAAGACAACGGAGCAGATCTCGCTCCAGATCTCCATCTATATCTAGGCTCCCAGGAAGAAGAGGCTACAGATCCAACTCTAGAGCCTCCTCAAGATCCTCTAGATCATCCAGGTCCAGCAGGTCCTCATCTACCTCATCCTCCTGGTCCACCACCTCTAGCAGATCAGGCCGATCTCCCTCAAGATTCTCTAGATCCAGCTCTAGAAGTAATAGATCAAGGAGATCCAACTCCACCTCTAGAAGCTCATTTACTAGAGGAAACAGAAGAAGAAACAATAGATGGCGTGACACTAGGTCACGAAGCAGATCATCTAACAACTCCTATGGCAGTAACTGGACTACCAACGATATAGTCCGACACCAACAAGGAAGATCAAGATCTAGAACAAAGTCACCAGCCAGAGGAAGAAGCCCTACTCCATCACAAACTAGGAGCCGTTCACCTTACAACCTCAGAGCCAATATTAGAGCTCCCACCAGATTCAGGTCTAAGAGCAGAAGTAGAAGTTACTCTCCTAAACTCGACAGAGCACAAACAATCAGGGGTCGTAACCCCCTAATCTGTCACAATTGCCAGAGGCCTGGCCATGTCTCCACAGCTTGTGGCAGACCAAGTATAAAGTGCAACGGATGTGGAAGATACGGCCACAGAAGACAATTCTGCACTCACCAACTATATCCTAACTCTGCTAATACTAAACAGCCAAAAGGTCGCCGGACATAGACGTCGAGCTGTCTATGTCCGGATCTATTCAAGTCTCGCAGTTAGAAGAAGAGCCTCTTGTTTTTAGCCCCGAGGAGGACACACCCCTCCTCGGGGCACAGCTCAAAACCTGGTCAACTATGTGCACACTCTTTCTCCAAGGCCGATGGTACACTGCAACACCAACCGCAGTGAGAGAGATGGGTCTAGAGGTCGCTCTCGACTATACCAGCAAACACCTGGATGAATACAGAAATCGGGATTTCGAACAACTCTGTCCTAACGATACATATCTTCAATTATTGTGGTTAGGATCCCACGCGCATATTGACGTAAGTAGAAACAGTCTCCCCACTCGCTCAAAACTCCTCCCACCATCACTCACAGTGGGACTAACACAGCTATTTTATTATGCAAGAAGAAGGCGAGGCCCGCATATAAGGAAAACTGACAAGGGCATGGGATTGTGTATTCACAGCAAACAATGGTTACAACAGCAAAGAGGTTTGGTGATCAACGATCCATCAAAATATCAAGTAGTTACAAATCCATCCTCTTATGACAAAATCAACGCATCCAAGATTTATATGATGCCTAAAATACACAAGAATCGCATCCCAGTACCCGGAAGAATTCTTGTACAGGGATTCTCATACCTAGAGGCCTCAGCAAAGTTTATATCCTTCTTTGGCTATTCCTTCTTAAAAGAATTGACTACTCTCTTCAGATTCCATGAAATCCATGCTGAATATGAGTACGTAGGACTGGACCAAGCTTCACGCACCATTGATAGTATGCTACAGTACTATGGAAAGCCCCCCTCCCTAGTAGAATTAGATGTAGAGGGTTGCTATCCTTCCATAAAGCACAATATGGTCCATAGAACATTTAAATATTTCTTTGAATACGTACCAGCACAACTCCTACCTGTCTACATGAACGTATGGGCGCGATCCTTATACTTATTAGAACACACATACGTACAGGTCAACAAGATAGTATACAAACAAGTGAGTGGCCTATCTCAAGGAAGCGCAGCAGCGCCATTTCTAGCGGACTTCACGCTTTTTATGTTGGACCTAGAATTCCGTAAAAGACACCCTGACGTGTGGCACGGGAGATATCTCGATGACATCCTTGTGATTATACCACCTACACACGACACCAACATAGTCATCAACTCACTACAGGAAAGCTACAAGAGAGAGGGACAGCTAATCACCATCCAACACGCCGGCACAGATAACTATGCAGCCTGGCTAGGCTTTGAAATAAACCATACCGGCCAATATAGAGTGCACATAAAACCCACCTGGGTTAATCTATTTAGTCCCCTCTATGATGCGATAAGTCCAAGACTTCACTTTGGATATCTCATTATCATGGTGATTAGATTCATCATATTTACGTCTAACAATATCCTATTCCTGGAAGTATGGCAACGCTTCACAAAATCTCTACCAGCAAGAGGCTACCCTCCAGAGATTCACGATCTAATCCTGGACAAAATACACTACGCCAAAGGTTTCGACCCTAGAGACCCAATTGGCCACATGTTCTTAAAGAACCAATTCGGGTACTGGCTCCGCCAGTCCAAAACATGGCGTAAAATCCACAGTCACCACTCGCCATATAAAGATCTCTGGGCTGGAACACTAAACTCCTCGGAACTTCTACATATTAACCAGGTCCTGATGCATGACGTCATCGGGGACCGACCAACCATAAGGCCAAGTCCAACCTGGACACTTACATATATACCTTCCAACATCGGCCACGAAGTCCCACTTCACAATCAAGGAGACACCACTATCATGCCACCAAGTCCGGACCACTCATTACCCGACTCAGACCACTCCGCTCTACATAGCGACATCAGTGTCGACAGCTGGGGAAGCAATCCCAATGGACCAGATTGGTTCCAGGCCAACTCCAGGTTCAACATCATGCCTATAAACATGTCCTGGCATGATCTCATTACGACCCAATTTAGAGGCACAGGACCAGTCGGCGGATCTGGCTCACATCATGACATAGAGCACCCCCTCAGAGTGGGGGCCCCAGTACAAGGCACTAGCAGCAATTTACTTCTAGCTTCTCCCCTTTCTACTATATTAAACGAGAAGAGTTGTTACCTTCCTACCTTAATGGAGGAACCCTCTATAGAGGAACTAGAGGCTCAAGATCCCCTCTTCACTGGTAATATAATGTCAATAGCCGCCTGGCTATTTGACTACCAGATCTTGCCCAGTTATAGAAAAAGCTGGCTACCAGCTGGAGACCCAGCTATCTTCACAAATATTCCCTCCAGTATGTGCTCCACCACAGTAGACATACAACTACTCCAAACGGAGCATCGAGAACAGTCCAATACAGAGATACAGCGTCTTCATGACGAAATCATGGACCTTCACACACAAGTAGAAGAAGACAAAGTCACAGAACTATTATAGAAGAATGACGAACAGATTTCTAAGCCCTTTGGCAGGCTGTATATAGGTCAAAACTGCCGTATATCACTATTATTAGAAGGAGTTCTATTTTTAGACAAAAAGAACATTCTGGAATATTCTAGAATTTCCACTACTCACTTCACTTAATCCATAGTCACAACTTTAGAATAATACAATAGGCACATCTACTCTTCTTACTCACTCAACTATAAATAAGCAAGTATTTACCTTAACTCTATTGCAATTACTATTAGGTTGTTACCTTTATACGATAATTTGTTTTCAACATAGGTATGTTATTCAATTGATTAGTAAATGTTCGATAGTCTTAGTATGTATGTATGAATTATGATAAATTCCATATATGCTAAATCCAAATGATCCCTCAATAACAGGACACACAAATGGTCTTATTGCTCACCTTAAGTCAGTAAATCCAAATTTAAAATGGCAACATTGCATGATTCATAAACAAGCCTTGGCAACTAAGAAAATGAGCCCAGAATTACACATGGTATTTGATGATGCTGTTAAAATTGTCAATTATATCAAATCAAGAGCATTGAATTCACGTCTATTTAAGGGGGAAGTATCCTATATAATATGCATAATTTTCAGAAATTTTTGAAATTCTAATATTTTCTGTTTTATTGGATTCTTGGGTTCTTAGGAAGTTTTCCAAGATTTCTGGGCTGTTTTGAATTAATATCTCAAATATTTTTCGCATTTTGCCGTTATATATTCTGATGACTTCTTTAAAATATTTCCATATCTCACAAATAATTACGCATCTCAACACGTGTCACAATTTGATTGTCTGATTATGAAATTTGACTGAAGTATTCGATATACCCCAATGCTGATATAATTTTGCACATGTTCCAATAGAATATATAAGAATGTCTCGAGAATTTTCAAAATCCCAAACGTCTCCACCAGGCTATCTCCCACCTGAAAACAGAGGGAGAGCCTCAAGATGTACATATACAACCCGCAAATGGGGATTGGAGAAAACTGAAGAGACTCCAGCGAAAAGGATGAAGCTGGAGGATTTTACGGTTACAGAATCCTCAGAGTCACTACCAGAGCTTCCTAGTTCAGAGGAAGAATTTGTACATTTTCATTATCCTTCCTGGAACTACAGAGTAAGCGATAGTAAATGCGGCTGGACAAGGGAGAGTCTATTCAGATGGAGGAAAAAACCTTATAAAACTCTAGGGCCAGCACCTAAATTTAATGTACCGTATCCTACTTATTAGTCATTAACAAACTCGCTTTACCCTGCTGGGTTTCATAGTTATCTTTTTTATTCGCGAAATTTATATTGATCCCTATATTCCATTTGTGTTTGCAATTATTCTTACCAATCCCTTCTCTTCAAACCTTTAGCATATTTATTGTCATTTTTTCTCTATCAATGATCGCTTTGGAGCTCTGGAGAGCTAAAATTGGGTTATTCAATTCAAAGAGAATAATGTTCTTCTTCTCCCAGCACTTTCAACTAGAAATTGCGTCAGGCATAGCTCTTCTTGCTTGTGTGATCTCAATGTTACTTGTAATTGGGTGTGTAGAACTAAACCCGGGTCCAAAGGGTGACGGAAATAAGAATGATGATTCATTGTTCGTCAATACTGTTCCTAAGAATTTTGATTTTGTACAACCTTCTTCGTCTATTGCACAATTTACTGCAACAGATTCAAATTTTGCTTATATTCCTCCAAATTGATTTGTTTATGGTAAGAAAAAAGTAAGAAAAGTTTTGTTCATCGTTTCAATCCGAAAACTATCCGACCTCCTACCTCTTTCGGCCAATCAAGTTTGACTTCTGATTTTGAAGAGTTGGAACTACGAAGTAAGTCCCCTAAGTTGGATGATAATGTTGACAGTGAGCTGTGTGAATTAGAAGCCATCTCTGAAGTTTGTCTCACTACTTCTGAAAGTAAACTTAGTCGTAGTTGTATCGGTGGTATTCAGCATAAAGATATGGATATATTTCAGATTGGGAAGGAAAAACCAGTAACTAGAAATTTGTCAAAGGTCGATGGTCAAGTTCTTATTGACATAAGTATACTTGAAAACAGTTTAGCTGAAGTTTCTATGTGTAAATATTGTATGAAAGGAAATTTAGGACTGTACCAATCCTGTTATACGAATGGTGTTGTCAAGCATTAGTATATTATCTGCGAACAGTGTCGACATTCTTCAGAATTTTATTCGCTCCCTAGATCCCAATCCACTGAGGGAGATAATAAAATAATGTTTGGTCACAATATGTTACAAGTATTGGGTGGTAAGCTTGCTGGGATTGGTAAAAGTGGGATTGATATTATGAATTCAATCATTGGTTTATCCCCCACCCTTGCTAATAGGGCATTTTATGCAACCCAAAAACATTTATCAATGGTTTCTATGGTAATGGCTGTACGCAGCTGTAACCGTGCTGGGAGAACTAGCCCGAGAAGAAGAAGGGCTCATATTCAGAGATTCCTCGAATTTCTAAAAGACAAAATATTAAGAATAACATTCACAAGGTATTTAGCTATCTAGTTACATGTGAGAGGTTATTAGACGGGAAATACCTGTTGAGTAACACTAGTTTTAGCATCAGCCCCCCGTCCCAGCTTAAGAGTATCAATCTCTTTACTCACCTCATTGATACGAGCACGAGCTTGTTGTTTAACACGAGGAAGAGAGAGAGTGGGAGAGGAGGAGGGATAAATGGGAGGATGATCACTCTCAGTATATTTATAGCGGTGATAAGGCACTATATTCACCTGCAAAGGATTCCATCTATTAGCCACTTAAACGATGGAGAGAGTTCCTCATCTACACTAGCCTCACATACTAGATAGTTATCTTGTGCTAGTGCAAAAGCTATTTACTCCTTTGATAAACACGATAAATGCATAGTTATGCGGCAATTTCAAAATTGCATAACGTAAATCCTTTCCTTGGCAACGGACAAACAACAATTGAGATATAATAATATAGATATGATAACTAGTGAGAATTTCTATTTCATCCTAAGAAATCACAGGAATTACAGATAGACAGCCCTGGCGAATTGATACTACGCACGATGAATCGTTAATAATGAAATTAGTACAGAACTATCCATCCCTAAATTAGCACAAACCTTCAAAAAATAATTAATAATAAAAATTATAAATAAAGTTGAATATTCCAGAAAAAAACATGAAATATATTGGGTTAACACTGTTAGTCAAATTTGTTACATAAAAATACAAAATTGTTAAGTTCTTACTGTATTCTTCAACATCGTTGTTGCGCTTCCAATTCTGCAATTCGTTTCTTCAGTAATAAAACTTCTTTAGCTGGATCCTTACTGTTTATTAATAATCTATTGAGTACCATGGCGGCATCCGGCCGATCACGCCAAGTCAAATTCACCATTTCTAAAATGAGAGAGGATTGAAATGGAAAGGTTTCTAGAAATTCTGTGGCAATCTTGCTCTCTCTAACATCACTGAAGACATTACACTTTTCATTGTCTGATGTCAATGGGTAAAATAGCTCCAGGAACACTAGGGCAGAACTGAAAATATCAGTCTTAAAAGAGTAGTGACTAGAGATCAGCTGTTCTGGAGAGGCATACAGTCGTGAGCCGAGCTTGGTTGTATGCACAGAACTACTATTTGATAGCGTAGAAGATCTCACAAAACTTTCACTATCATTGACAATTTCCTTTGAAATTCCGAAATNCTAATAGGGCAACGAAATTAACATTATAATCCCGTTTGGGACCCGAAAGCTGGTTGCTAATAGAGCAATATTACTAATAAGCTAACTACATTGTATATAAAAACGAAAACTTCCAAATTTATCTGGGGGGGCGACTGCCCCCCTTGCCCCCCCGTAGCTACGTGCCTGGTTTAGGGGTAGGGATTTATTAAGTTGATTCATGTACAAATAATCAGTTATCAGCAGCCACAATTAGGGCAATTCCTTGAGAATTGAAAAATGTTTGTGGCTGAAGGAAAAACCAAGCCAACGAACAATAAAATGTGATGGATAATAGAGTAATGACAACCTTGGGTATTGGATGCTAGGATTCTAACAGAAGTAAGACTAGAGGTTATAGAAATGTTCTATCATGATTGAAAAACAAGATCAGAATAGTTCTAGTTCAGTTTACATCAGAAATTCAACCACAAAAGATATAGAATAACTCTTGCAGGAAATGCAAAAACAACATACTTAGAACCAATGATGTAGTTAGGGAAAAATAAGAAAAAAAAGTACACAAAATTGGACAGCAAATTTAGAGTGTAAACTGGATGGTGAAAATTCTGGTAGTGTCTATAAGAAAGTAGAAGGTAGGGGAACACATTGAAACAACACCCCTTTGATGTTGGAAATAAGTATTTCACGTGGACGAATAAACAAACTCTCATAACGCCGATGTGAACTTAGAATACATATTTCAATTATAAGAATGAATACAAACTCTCATGACACCGATTTGAAATCAGAATAAACATTTCAAGCATGCCAAGGAACAAACTGTAATGGAATTTGGTTGAATGTAGGTCATGATATTCAACTATTCGAGAAGTGGATCAGGTTTCATACCCTGAATGATAAATATATTTGATTCTTATATAATGTGAATGTCGTTCAATAAGTGGTGCTACTGCCATTCTTTGTGATTACGACTATGCGTACATGATAATGGCGAACAATTCATCAGATTGTATCAGTTGCGCCCAACCCAACGGAATATTCTCAATATAATTGAAAGTGAGGGAAATACTATATTCACTTTATTGATTAAATATTGGAACTAATATTACAAAAATCTACAAATCTACACTAAACATAAAAATACTAGACTAAAACATAAATTTACTTAGTAATTAAAAAATTTGATTGGAGAGATCATTAATCGTAGTGTTTCACCGCCAGATCGTATACTGGATGATAGCGATCTTGGGGGGCCTGTTGGCGGACTGCCAGCACATGCTTCTCCACGTGTTCGGTGATGACACAAAGGTCATCACACGTGAAGAAGCAAGACTGGCAGCCATACTTCTTCGGCAAATAAATATTTTCTGAGCTGGGCCAGACTAAGGCGGCATCACCCTCTTCTCCTACTTTCCCCATTTTCCCGATCTTTCGGAATAATAATACTATAGAAATAAAAATGATTAGCATTTGTATTTGTCTTTCAGTTTATAATAATTGTATTTATACGCGCCCGGGTATAGCCAATATATTAGAATGCTCTTGTCAGATTTGAATAGGTGTTAACCAGACACCTAGTTGAATAGTACTGATTACCTAAAGCAATAGTTCTAAACTGTGACTAACACCGGAAGAGGCTATTGATGACTGACACAAGGTATGCCCACACGTAAGATCAATATCCAATCCATTCGAATATCAGAATATGCCAATGAATGAAATAGAAGAATGTAAATAACTATGAATTACATCTTCTAATCCTCAAGCATTGAATTAAATTAATGTATTTATTAACGCTTACGAATAATTATAATAATTAGCCAAAAAAATCCAATAAAAATACAAAAATTCGTATTAGTGGATAGAAATAACCAGAGGGGGGATCTGTTGCGTGAGATTTAAACTCATATATTGTAAAGGATCAGTAGCGTGCGATAATTAATAAAAATCGTAAAATATTCCAAACAACACAAAAAGTCAATAATAAACAAATTTTATTTACATTTAATAACAAAGCTAAAGTAATTCTGAAAAGTAAATTATGAAATTCATGAAAACATAGTTTTGAGAAAATCGAAGAAAAATAATAAAGTAAAGGATTTTGTAGAAATTATTGAAGGTTTAGGAGTGATTATTTTCAGTAATCTTAGACACCCAATTTGGGAAGTATTGTCACATTTTGGTAAATGCCAAGTCAGTGGCGTAACAAACTTTAAATTTGGGGGGGGGGGGGGCAACAAACCCTAAATGGGGGGGCAATAAATCTTAGAAGGCAAAATGATCTAGAACAATTAGTAATGAAGCTAGGATTACAAAAACTAGTATCTATTCCTAGTAGGTATCTAATCATCAAATCTAATATTAACTACAAGCATACTACTTCTTGACCATCTTTCGCATAACTTTTTCTACTATAAGAGGAGTTTCTTGAAGCTTCTTTATTATATCTGTTTCAAAAGAGAGTAGTGATAAATTGCACAATCTTGTTGTCAACATACTCGCTCGATGTGAACTGTGGATTAGATTCACAGTAGAGAATAGACGTTCAACGCATACTGTTGTGACTGGACAAACTACAAGAATATTTAACAATTTTGAGATATTATCAAATATGTTAGGATCGCAAATAGAAGTCAGGTCCAGCAAAATTGGTGTCTCTACGAGGGAACGTTGAGAAAATGCATTAAACATAATTGCTTCACTTTCGGGAATGATTATATTGAATCGTTGAGTCAATTCACTTTCGCAGTAATTATTTCTATTTAGTATATTATGAGTACAATGAAAAAAGCTCATACTATCTTCAGAAAATCGACGATCAATATCTCCTAATAAGTTGTCATATAAATCGTGCCAAATAATTTTCAAATCTTCAACAGAACGTACTGTCTTTGTATATCTAATATTACAATCAAAGTAATCATCAAAACGTTGAGGAACATGTCGAACTCTTTCAGTTCTGGAATCCCAAGCTGTGATTTCGAATTTAAATGCAATTTCATCTGTCAACTTGAAAACTTCAAAAAAATATTCTTCACTTCTATACATAATTAGTAAGTCACGTAATCCATTAATAAATCCAACAGCATTATCGAGTGCCAAAGAATGGCTCTGAAGAGTTTTTGTGCAGCATTCGGCTACATCAAGTATCTTAGAAAGGATGTTCAAAATGAATATAAATTTCTTGGAACGCAAATGATGTAAAAGAGATTGTGCCTGGATTTGGATATCTGGAATAGCTTCCAATTCTTCTAGTGCTTCAATAATGCTAGGGAAGAGGATAGCAATTCTTTCTACTGTTAACGCATTAGATAGCCACCTAATATCTATCGGGCGAGGAAGTGAGACCAACTGCTTCCCCAAACGAAGTCTTTTCTGTGCTCGTTTTAAGATAGCGTTGCGTTTAGGGTATCTATAAAAGGTCACAAGATTATTTGTCAAACTAAAAACACCTTTAAATCTTCATCCTTAGTGGCAACATGCTGTAGTACGAGATTTAGTCTGTGAGAGTGACAATGGACGTAACTAGCCCGAGTATATGTGCGCTTCTGGTAGTGTCTATAAGAAAGTAGAAGGTAGGGGAACACATTGAAACAACACCCCTTTGTTGTTGGAAATAAGTATTTCACGTGGACGAATAAACAAACTCTCATAACGCCGATGTGAACTTAGAATACATATTTCAATTATAAGAATGAATACAAACTCTCATGACACCGATTTGAAATCAGAATAAACATTCCAAGCATGCCAAGGAACAAACTCTAATGGAATTTGGTTGAATGTAGGTCATGATATTCAACTATTCGAGAAGTGGATCAGGTTTCATACCCTGAATGATAAATATATTGATTCTTATATAATGTGAATGTCGTTCAATAAGTGGTGCTACTGCCATTCTTTGTGATTACGACTATGCGTACATGATAATGGCGAACAATTCTTCAGATTGTATCAGTTGCGCCCAACCCAACGGAATATTCTCAATATAATTGAAAGTGAGGGAAATACTATATTCACTTTATTGATTAAATATTGGAACTAATATTACAAAAATCTACAAATCTACACTAAACATAAAAATACTAGACTAAAACATAAATTTACTTAGTAATTAAAAAATTTGATTGGAGAGATCATTAATCGTAGTGTTTCACCGCCAGATCGTATACTGGATGATAGCGATCTTGGGGGGCCTGTTGGCGGACTGCCAGCACATGCTTCTCCACGTGTTCGGTGATGACACAAAGGTCATTACACGTGAAGAAGCAAGACTGGCAGCCATACTTCTTGGGCAAATAAATGTTTTCTGAGCTGGGCCAGACTAAGGCGGCATCTTCTCCTACTTTCCCATTTTCCCGATTGGATGACAAAGAGAAAGAAAACACAGATCTCACTCAGCAATTGACCAGTCTTCAAAAGATTACAGGTATACAAGAGGATAGATTGAGAGAGCAGCAGGAAGAGGTTGTCAAGAAAAGAGAGAAAGTGATCGAGTTACAAAATATGATTAATACATTGAAACAAGAATATGCTATCAGAGGGGATGACCGGATATAAGAATCAGCTGACTTTGAGACTAAATTAAGAGAATGTGAGATGAAAGGAAAATAGAATTAGATGGGATAAAGAAAGAACTAGATAAGTCTCGAATGATATGTGACTCCCTTCGAGAAGAACTCTTGTTATATCGTGAAACTACTGCTCCACCACCAAGAGTGAGTACACCAGAATGTGTGAATGTATACATGCTATTATGGACGAGTTTTGTTTTATTTTCTTTTACTAGATTCCGATTCCAACGACTTCAAATAACCCTGAGGCAGCCAATTCTCCTCCTCCCCCTCTGATGGCAACCCTTTCCGCTTCCAGAAAGTGGAAGCATGCTTGTGGCACCCCCCCCACTTCACCAGCAAAGCGCTCCATGTGTCACCGTCCGTATATATTGTCGTTGAGAGCCACTCTCTAAGAAAGTTTGAAGTCCAATATATTACTTGATTATAAGCGGAATATCTGTTTATCTGTTGTAGGTATAGTATAATGCAAATATTATTCAATATATTATTAGTTTATTACTCTTCTTGAATGTGTTATTCACATAATAGTGTATATATGAACCCTCTACACCAGCGTTTCTCAACCTTTTTCTGTCGGTCGCCCCCTTCGATGATCGGGCCATCCCTCACCTCCCCCTCGTCCCATCTCGTTTGTATATTAATTATATTACCAAATGCTAAGACATAATTTATGTAAATTTTTCATTTGTATAAGTTTAGTGTGAAGGTTGGGTCTGTGCACAGTTACAAGATTTTTCAGATCGGGACTGAATTTGGTCAAGAAGAGCCGAAGGTCACCACCACGTTTGGTTATCTCCAGCCTATTCCTCTTCTTTGTGAGAAGTCCAACAACGGCTGAGAAACCCTTCTCCACGAGGTACGATGTTGAAAATGACAATATCATTACTTTCGTGCGGGCGCATAGAGCAGGGTATTGATCAGCAATATTGCACCACAAAATGTTGTAGTATTGTTCAGGGAACGAAGACTTCACTACATCATCGCTACGTAAATCAATCAGTGATTCCTTTCGTTCAATAGGTATCTGTTGCAAATCGCACGAATACGGACGGATAATCCATCCCGGTATCTCCATGTTGATAACGTCGGCGAAACGTTCTACAAAATTTTTCCTTAAGATTGTCAAGATGACCACATTATCTCCGAAGATCTTCGGTTGAGACCTGATTTTGCATCAAGTTTGGAAACTGTCGGAGTTGGCCGCGACTTACATTGGATTTGAATAGTTTTCGTTTAGTAATGAATGATTTAATAACACACAGCCGCCACCAGTATGTTAATTCCTGAAAACCTATCATTAAACTTGAGGGGAAATATATTCAGTTCTGGAGAAGATATCAACTGACGTTGAAGGTATTAATGTGTTCCTCAAAACTCCACAAGTGAAGTAACTGATCTAAACTTTAATCGGGACGATATCACACTCAGTAGATGTCCGGACAAGCAATACTTTTGCTAAAGAGACACTTATGTCTCTAGCTGCTTAACAACAAACAATCACTGCCCAAATACCTGACACGATATATGATAAAGGGAGGATCATATCATTATTCCCTTACAACATAATGTAATTAAAAGAGATTACTAATATTACACTATTATTTATACCAATTCTTCTTGGCAGAAGAATGGAGATAGAAATTCACTTTCTGCGATGGGAGAACATTTAGGACTAAAGATGGGATTAGAAGGGGGAGTATATTTTTCCTTTGTGGATCTCTTACGGGATAATCATCGTAATCGAATAACTCCGAAAGTGATGTAGATGTTGCCCCTGGAGAGGAAGGATTGAATTCCAATTGTTTTTCCATTTACGGGGAAGGGACGATAACATCAAACGCTTACGCGGGGTCTTGAGATGGGACTCTTTGCAACATTCTGTAGAATTATTGGGAGTCACAGGAGTTTGTGGTGTTTTGGGTGTTTTGGGGGTCGTTACAGGATGAGGAGACTTTGAGGAATTATTTAGATACATGAAGTCCTTTGTTGGTGAAGTTGGTGGTGTATTACATTCGGATTCTGTGTGTTTACGCTTCCTGGAGACTTTTTGAGGTGGTGAAATAGGTGGAGGGGGTTGTTCTGGGGCTGTTGACTCCTCAACATCCTTAATCAAGTCAAATTAACCTAGAATGAATAACTCAATTAATACGTGAAGTCAACTGCCGCGACATGAATATCAACAACAAATATTTTGTCTATATTTGTACGATATTCGTAGGAGGTATTCCGGCTGCCGAGGCTATCACCTTAACAGCTGGTATCCTGTGCTAGTTCTAGTAGAGGTAAGTTCTGTTTATTAAATATTTGGAGTGTAGTTTATTGCAAAAGAACGCAAAGCTTCAGAGAATCATAGAATTAGTGCATTTTGAATTGGTGACTTAATCACAGTATGTTTGATTGAATTACTAACTATACAGTGCAACATGCAACGCAAACCTGACTAATTGCTGTCTACTTGAAGTCTACAGGAACAGTAACAGGGGATTGCTATGCATATGATAGCGGTAGCTCTAGGTCTGCCAGAGAATGCTATCTCTGAAATAAGGAGTGTCCTTCGTCTAGCTATGTTAATCCAGAGTTGTGCTATACTGTATATGGTGCTTACTCACTCAGTGGTATCAATAAGATAATGTATGAAATATATACCAAAGGTCCAGTTGAGACTGCTTTATATGTGAGTGATGATTCACGTCCGTTTTGCCTCTCAACTTCTTCAATTCATCATTGAATGAATCAATGTATACCATAGGGAGAACATTTCGTCACCTTTTCACAGAGATGAGCCAAGATTTGGCTTTGAAATTTGAAATTAACTCAAGTTGATTGAATTTCCATACACATATCATATTTATAGCTCACAGCTGTTACCAGTTTCACAGTCAACTCAATTTTTAAGATATTTCGGACAACATTGAGATTTAAAATACAGTGTAACCTAAGACAAACGAGTGCCAGAGACGGCGAAAAGTGCTATTCCGTTTCCATATGCCCCGTTTGTGAAGGTTTCAGTGTATTTGATTCGTTACGTCACGTTTGAATTCATAATTTACTAAATTAATTATTCTGCTAATATTCTAGTTAAAATATTTATTTTCAGGTATAAGAAGACTTCTATGCATACAGTAAAGGAGTATACAAGTACACATACGGAGCACTGATCGGAGTACATACCGTAAAGATCATGGGCTAGGGTGTAGATAGTTATGCTACACCTCACTGGCTCTGTGCCAATTCTTGGGGTACATCATGGGGCAGTTTAGGAGGATACTTTAAAATACTAAAGGATAACGATGAGTGTCGAGTAGAATCATAAGTTGTTACTGGATAATTTGTGTACTTATGATAAATATTGGATTTGTAATATTAAGATTGTTGAACTACATTTCTACACCCCTTCCTTGTGTATGTTTATTTTACTTCCATAAAGCAGAGGATATAATATGGGCCAAGTCAGATGGGTATATTATTGGCTCAAGTTATTGGTCGCTACGCGGCCAATAACTCGATAAGCTAACGCGGAGCAGTAAGCTGTCGTACAGCGTACTAGCAAGCGTAGCGCTAGTATTCAACTATCCCGCCTAGAAACTTCCTTCTCTTATTTTCCATCTTAACTTCGCTAGAGGAAGATACAATAGCCTACTTACTATACGGCTAGATATGTTCTCGAGAAGGCCAGTGTGTATTTGGCATTTTTAGGCAAACTATACTTATTATACTACAGGACCGTAGCTACAAGTCCAGTTTCAGGTTTCAACCTGATTCATTTATTGGGTATGTGAATCCTTTGTGACATCTTTGGGGTTCATAAATTTGTGGTTGAGTTGTTTAGGCGGGATTTAGTGTTGACGTTAGCAAAATTGGTATTTACAATATAATACTAATTTACAAATAGAAGTTTGTTGTCCTTTCGGGATATTTATCTTAATGTACATGTAATCGAAAGGAAACTGGCTCTCAACGACAATATATAGGGACGTAGACACATGGAGTGCTTTGTTTGTGAGTGGGGGGGATGTCACAAGCATGCGTCCGCTTTCTGGAAGTTGATTGGGAAAGGAAACTGAGATGAGAGCATTTATGTCTTCGCTCAGAGGGAAAGGGAAGTTTCGGAATTATAGTATTAAGGAGGTTACCTTTTCATCTCCTCCAAAGACTCCCAAAAGATGCAAATTGAAATTGGGAAAACGCAATTCTGTTGGGAGAGTTGAGAAGTACATGGTGATGGTTGAGGGGAAAGATATTTTAGATGCTTTAATTAGGCAAGGATCTATCCGCTCCAAGAATATTGTACCAATGCCTGATTGTTGTAGAAATATGAATTCCAAAATCACACTAACACCTAAGCAATCTACAGGACCGATAACCCGATCACGAAAGTTTCAATGAACATTTGAACTCTTTGATATTTCCATTCGTAATACTACTTTAGTATATTGTTTAGATACACTATAAAGCACAGTGTAATCAATATGCATTATCTGTGGTGTTTGAGTAATAACAAGTCGTATTTTTGAACGGAATTTGCTAACTAATAATCTAACTTGCTATTAGAGGAACAAAATATACAAGAAATACTCACTTAGGGGCTAAAAGTAACTTACAAATTGAGCAATATTGCTATTAGGCGAACACTACTGTAAATAACCGGTACCACAATATCTGATAACTCACATATAGTGGATGAGTCCCTCTTTGATAGGACAGAATTGGAGTCAGTAGCTCCCAAGCTCTACATGTCCCGCTTCCGCAAGAAATCACTCAAGAGGAAATTCTCTATCCGACGGATAATCAGTTCCTTTAGCGAAACTAAGTCCCCGGGTACAAAAGAGATCCCTCTTCTGTAGGTGTGTGTGAGGCGCCAGAAGGGAGACTAGCTAGACTACAGGCATCAATCTCATTTGTGGAATGAGAGAACACACAATTCCTGTTATGATCTCCAGGGGCTCTTCAGGCGTGGGTAGCGGTGGAGCAGGGGTTTACCGGGGTCAGTGGGAGATGCAGTCAGATTGCAATGCAAAACAGTTCCTATGCTCCTGTCAATGGACAAGAGGGACTACGAACAAGAACTGGGAATACTACAGCCTCTCCTGAGACTCAACCCCATGAATGCTGTCCAAGAGAGGGCAGGTCTCTCTAAAGCTAGTACCCCTTGTCTCTACCCCACCTACAGAGCTGTTGACTACGAGTGGATAGCTTCTCATTGGCTGCCTTCTCTAGGTCTAACTCAGTACAACACTAATTTCAGGTTTGTTGTTATTTACTTGTTAGTTAACACGTGTATTTGTTGTTATTAATTTTCCTATTATTTCTAGACAATGCTGTGTAGACGGAAGGGTGCTAGAACATCTGTCCAAGAAGGAACTAAGTACCAGTTTAGGAATGGTTGAGAGTTCCCACAGGAATAGTCTCCAGTAGGGAATGTTTGCTCTCCGTTCCCTCAACTATGAGATGAATATTCTAGAAAACAAGCAGAGACAATCATTCACGGACCGGACAGATCTACCCTTCTGGTCCAAAAGATAGAATTCCTTATGGTTACATCCCATTGGTCTGGGTGGTTGCACTGGCAACATTGAGTCCAGAGGTCTCCACGGAGCTGTCCTATATTTTGATAACTCACGTGATTATCACAAAATGGCTAATACTCTACAAATTCCTCAGAGTGATTCGGTTGCTTGGAAACTACTTAACGCGTCACTTAACAATTTAATGTCTCAACAGGAATCTTCGAATTCTGACAAGAAAGCAAAGAGGAAGAGCTTTGCTCTATTCAGGCGGAAGAACGACGCAGTGAGTCCAAGAATGTCTTCAAGAGCCTGAGAGTCCCGACTCCCATACTCCCTAGCCCTAGGAGGGGCGATAAGAGTACGATAAGACTTACCCGGTCAAATTATATTGCTAGCTTTTGTATAAACAAATGAAGCGATTTGTTGAATACTAATTTGGTAAATACAAACATTTTATTTTGTATTTTTCCCTAACTTTTCTTTCTTAGTTTCCGTCTTTACAAATCGTGTATAGGTGAGAAAATGTGTAGCATTGTGGCAGACATCATTATTCAATTAGTACATATCCATGGTTCTTATAACTGGCATACAATAGATGCCCCTGGTACCTGTATCCACTGCTACCTGTGTCCATTGTTACCAGTATCCACTGCTGCCAGTATTCATTGTTACCTGTATCCACTGCTACCGTTATCCACTGTTACTAGTATCCATTGCTACCTGTATCCACTGTTACCGGTATTATTCTCTCCAATATTCAACAGGGTCAGAAGTGGCTGAGTCCGAATACCCGTTATAACATTTCAATTCTCTATTTACACTCTTTCTTGTATTGTTAGTTAGTTGGAAGTATGGACGCTCATCCCAGTCGTTACAGTGCCTCAGTCCGTGTGCAGCAACATAGACAAGAGATAATAGCAGAGCTAGCTGCTATTGTCAGAGATCTATTGGTTTAATTCTACAAATCTGCCAGGTTTAAGCTTCAGAGAGGGTTGAAAGTATGGTAGTTATAATGTAGTGAGTCTATTTACGTCACAGGTATTGAATCAAGAATTGAGAGCAGTAAGAGAAGCTTGTAGTGAACTAGAAGCTGACTACAAGCCTGGCATTACATTCGTTACCGTCCAGAAGAGACACCACACCCATCTGTTCTGTTGAGAGAAGAACGATCAATGTGGTAAATCTGGTAACATCCCAGTTGGTACTATAGTAGATGTAGGTATTACTCATCCAACAGAATTTAATTTCTATCTGTGTAGTCATTCAGGTATTCAGGTATGTGTATAGGAAAGTAATATTAATTATTTATGGCATCTGTAGTTGTAATTTTAGATTATAATTTGCTTCATTTATGGATACGCTAGCGTTATATGTAAATATTTGTAAGTTCTTATTTTTGGAACTATTTTACACAAATATTGGAATACGTATATACAGTCTGTCGACTAATTATTTAGAATATACTCAGTAATAATAGAACCAAGTCATACATTTATATTGAAGTTATACTCTTAAGATATATCCGTTTTATATATCACTGTTTTGCATTTTTATCATACATCTGCTCTCAAGTACCAAAAATTTTCTTATAAATATTTTTTGGGACCCTCTTGCCATGATGACGTCATACTTTTAAATCTTTTTGGTTCTATTACTTTTTCTAGCTACTGTTCTTAGAAATGATCTTAAATACATCACAGCTCGGAAAAAGAGATACCGTGCACCACTTGTTAGCACTTTCTAAATTCACATATATCGAAATATCGAAGATGGCAGTTGTTAGTTTGGCTACAGTATACAATATCCGTAAGAGAATTTCGAGTGGTTCTTCCCTCCGGCATAAAGCAGGTGCTGGTAGGCCTCGTACCCTTCGCAATTCAATTAAAAAGAGTTTGGCTGCGCATATTCGACATAACCCACATATGTCTTTGAGATCTCTTGCCTCAAACCTTGCTCCAGACGTCTCACACGAAACAGTTCGTAGAGGTTTGAAAGATATGTCCTACTCTAAACCCTACCCTACTCTAGCCCCAATGTTGAGTGAAATGCACAAAATTTATCGTGTCAAGTGGGCTAGAAAGTACAAATACCCTGTTAAAGATTGGGCCAAGACCATCTTTGTAGATGAAATGTCGATATGGCTGGCTAGAGGAAGGATAAGAATGTGGACTAAGAGAGGATTTAAAGATTATGTCGAACAACAAAACATTCCCCCAAAATCAACGTTTGGGCGGCTTTTTCATCTATGGGAGATTTCCCACTCTGCATATTTAAGGAAAGCATGAATAGCCAGTTATTTATTTCGATAATGGAAGGTCATTTAGTAAGGCAGGCAGAGGTTTTTCATGGTAATGACTGGAGATTGGTAATGGATAACGATCCAAATCATACTTCAAAATTCACCAGACAGTGGATCGAGAAAAATGTACCAAATAAGATGCCATGGCCATCACAAAGCCCGGATATGAATCCGATAGAAAACCTATTTGGATGGTTGAAGCAAACAATTGTGAAAAAGGGGCCCAAGACAATAGCAGAATTAAAATGCAAGTTGTAAGAGATTTGGGGCAACATAGAGCCAGAATTCCTTATTCCATATTGGAAGTCAATGACGTCTCGCTGTAATCTGATCATAGAGGGGAGTGGAGAAAGTATTAATTATTAAATTTTATGATATTTTTATGTATTCCTTTGATTATAAGACCTTCTCCTCCTAACATCATAGTAGAAATATATACCCAAAAATTCTAAATAATTAGTTGACAGACTGTAAGTTTTGTATTAAGTTATATGATTGGACTATAATTTGGCGATCTTATCGATTCTAACAGGTAAAAAATTCCTAATCCAGCGGGTCCATGGATCATTTGTATTGTTTAACTTTGAAAGTTTATAACTGGCTCATTTCTTGTATGAGCTATGAAATCAGAATTCCTGTTGCTTTATGCTTGTTTATTATTATTATAAATTACTATATTGGCTAAAAATAGCTTGGTTAGTATTTGCATTTATTTCTATGATAAATGTTTGTATTTTGGAAAAAGTTAATTTTCCTACTGCTTCTAGAACCCGAGCACTTCCACGGGTCAATTGACAATCCAGTACAGCTACCTAAGGTACTACTCTTCTGGACAAAGGAGAGAGCTACTCTCGAGAAAGAAGTACAGCTGTTCACACAAGATGGTAAAAGAATCAGTTTGTTGTGGTCAGAGAAAGATGCTAGATTCCAAACAAAGACACAACTGTCTCCTGGAGGGCATGACGGATGGCTAAGTGTTAATGATGTAAATCTTTCTGCGGATATTCACACCTTCCACGTGGCTCCTTATCAAAGAGGAACGAAAATGCCGGAAATAGAGCTTGCTATTGACGGCGAGAAAGAAGAGCTATTGAAAGAATTCCTCGAGAAGAAGGAGAAGGAGAAGGAGAAAGAGGGAGTGGATAAGTTGAATAAACCAAAGATTGTATACCGTAATACGTTGGTAGGAACGGATGGAACTCAGAAAAATATCCTAATTGAAGATTCTAAGAAAGTTAGTTTCATCTATCTTACTGATCATTGATAATCCCTTCATTATATTCTGCGTTAAAATTTTCCCAAAATCCACTAACGAATTGTCTAAGAATAGCTAAAATAGTTTAAGACACTTCAATGTGACTTAAATAGGAATAATATACAAATTGTAAATAGGAATTTCTCCAATTATTTAATGTTTGAAATATTATATAAGATATTACAGGTAGTGAATGACGAACTAACAGCTGATCTACGTGAACTGATTAAGAAACTCACTAAAGATAATCACATATTGAAAAAACAAATAGTGAATAATAATACTAAAATAGAAGAGACTGAGAGGGAACAGTTGGAGGGTGAAAAGCAAGCTCTATTAATAACTAGTAAAGGATTGAAGAGGGAACTAGATAATTCTTTAATGATATGTGACTCCCTTCGAGAAGAAATCTTGTTATATCGTGAAAGTACTGCTCCACCACCAAGAGTGAGTACACCAGAATTTGTGAATGTATACATGCTATTATGGACGAGTTTTATTTTATTTTCTTTACTAGATTCCGATTCCCACAACTACCAATTCTCCTCCTCCCCCTCCAATGGCAACCCTTTCTGCTTCCAGAAAGCGGAAGCATCCCGGTGACACCCCCCCACTTCCCCTTCAAAACACTCTATGTGTCTACGCAATTCCCCAAAGTCCCCTCCCAATATTGCTACTGGATGTGTTATAGAGTCCCCCTTCAAGACTCCGCGCAGGTCTTTAAGGAGATCGTTGCACACTCGTAAACCCAAACAAATTGACTTTAACCCTCGGTCTCCAGGGGGAAGTTTTACTTCAATATCCGACCTGTTCGACTATGATGACTTTCTCGCAAGAGAACCCCCTACGAAAAGAAAATACAGTCCCTCTTCTATCGCCATCTTTCTTCCTCATTCTTCTCCCATTCCAGAAAGTGAAGTTCGGTCTCCTTTCTTCTGTGATGAAAAATTTGTTTAATATATTTGTTAGTATTTGTTACTCAGGTGTTCCTAGTTGAATACTTTACTTTGTTAGCTAATTCATTCATTCCTTATATGATCCTATGTATTGTCGTTGAGAGCCAGTCCCTAAGAATACTTTGAGACCGATAAGATTGAACTGTGAACTAATATTGAGTAAATTCGCACAATAACCCAATCCCATAAGACAGGGAGTAGTATTCCTAAAATTGTGCTTAATGGAAGTTATCCTACAAATATTTTGTAATAAAATGAAATTTGGATTGTCTTACTTTGCTTACTACCCTTCCCCCTGTAGCATTGTGTAACGTTTATAGTTTGAAGTCGAATATATTACTTGATTATAAGCAGAATATCTGTTTATCTGTTGTAGGTATAGTATATTTTCTTTACTAGATTCCGATTCCAACGACTTCAAATAATCCTGAGGCAACCAATTCTCCTCCTCCCCCTCTGATGGCAACCCTTTCCGCTTCCAGAAAGCGGCAGCATGCTTGCGAAATCCCCCACTTCATCAGTAAAACGATCCACGTCCCCCTATCCATATATATTGTCGTTGAGAGCCAGTCTTAAGACTGGCTCTCAACGACTTGATTATAAGCGGAATATCTGTTTATCTGTTGTGGGTATAGTATAATGCAAATATTATTCAATATATTATTAGTTTATTACTCTTCTTGAATGTGTTATTCACATAATAGTGTATATATAAACCCTCTACACCGGCGTTTCTCAACCTTTTTCTGTCGGTCGCCCCCTTCGATGATCGGGCCATCCCTCACCTCCCCCTCGTCCCATCCCGTTTGTATATTAATTATATTATCAAATGCTAAGGCATAATTTATTTACATTTTTCATTTGTATAAGTCTAGTGTGAAGGTTGAGTCTGGTGCCCAGTTAGAATATTTTTCAGATCAGGACTGAATTTGTTCAAGAAGAGCCGAAGGTCACCACCATGTTTGGTTATCTCCAGCCTATTCCTCTTCTTTGTGAGAAGTCCAACAACGGTTGAGAAACCCTCCTCCACGAGGTACGATGTTGGAAAAGACAATATCATTACTTTCCCGCTGGCGCATAGAGCAGGGTATTGATCAGCAATATTGCACCACAAAATGTTGTAGTATTGTTCAGGGAACGAAGACTTCACTACATCATCGCTGTGTAAATCAATCAGTGATTCCTGAAGTTCAATAGGTACCTGTTGCAAATCGCACGAATACGGACGGATAATCCATCCCGGTATCTCCATGTTGATAACGTCGGCGAAACGTTCTACAAAATTTTTCCTTAAGATTGTCAAGATGACCACAGTATCTCAGAAGATATTCGGTTGAGACCTGATTTTGCATCAAGTTTGGAAACTGTCGGAGTTGGCCGCGACTTACATTGGATTTGAATAGTTTTCGTTTAGTCATGAATGATTTAATAACACACAGCCGCCACCAGTATGTTAATTCCTGAAAACCTATCATTAAACTTGAGGGGAAATATATTCAGTTCTGGAGAAGATATCAACTGACTTTGAAGGTATTAATGTGTTCCTCAAAACTCCACAAGTGAAGTAACTGATCTAAACTTTAATCGGGACGATATCACACTCAGTAGATTTCCGAACAAGCAATACTTTTGCTAAAGAGACACTTATGTCTCTAGCTGCTTAACAACAAACAATCACTGCCCAAATACCTGACACGATATATGATAAAGGGAGGATCATATCATTATTCCCTTACAACATAATGTAATTAAAAGAGATTACTAATATTACACTATTATTTATACCAATTCTTCTTGGCAGAAGTATGGAGATAGAAATTCACTTTCTGCGACGGGAGAACATTTAGTAGGACTGATGCTGGGAATTGAAGGGGGACTATTTCTTTTTGTTTGTGGCTCTTTACGAGAAAATCATCGTAATCGAATAAGTCTGATAGTGAAGTAAAAGTTCCCCCTGGAGAGCGAGGATTAAAATCCAATTTTTTGCGTATACGGGTGTGTGAGGATATTATTGAAAGCCTACGCGGTGTCTTGGACGACGACTCTAAATAACCTCCAGTAGGATTATTAGGAGTAACTGGATATTGTGGCGTTTGCGGCGTTTTGGAGGTGGTGACAGGATGGGGAGGGGACTTTGAGGAACTACGTAGACACATAGAGTGCTTTGATGGTGAAGTTTGTGGTGTATTACATTCGGATTCTGTGTGTTTACGCTTCCTGGAGACTTTTTGAGGTGGTGAAATAGGTGGAGGGGGTTGTTCTGGGGCTGTTGACTCCTCAACATCCTTAATCAAGTCAAATTAACCTAGAATGAATAACTCAATTAATACACGAAGTCAAGTGCCGCGACATGAATATCAACAACAAATATTTTGTCTATATTTGTACGATATTCGTAGGAGGTATTCCGGCTGCCGAGGCTATCACCTTAACAGCTGGTATTTTGTGCTAGTTCTAGTAGAGGTAAGTTCTGTTTATTTACTATTTGGAGTGTAGTTTATTGCAAAAGAACGGAAAGCTTCAGAGAATCATAGAGATAGTGCATTTTGAATTGGTGACTTAATCACAGTATGTTTGATTGAATTACTAACTATACAGTGCAACATGCAACGCAAACCTGACTAATTGCTGTCTAGTATGTTGACAATTGCTTGAAACATTTGTTTATTTTGGAGTGAATGAAGTGGTGTTTAGGGTTGAAATGGTTGAATTTAAGGATTCTAGAAGGAAATCAGAAGTATTATAGGAAGATGAAGGCAGTATACAAACTAGGCAATATGTGACAGTTAATTACTGGCAAACCTATTTGTATAATCTCTTTGCTAAATTTCGGTATTTCCAAGTTTCCATCCTTGAATAGCAATTTCAAACAATTATTTGAAAAAATCAATTTCTTCCTTTGATTTGTATGAAAATTCGGGGATAATCCATGAATCTTGGGAGACTAATCAGCAAGTATGTGAATATCTTATTCTATATACTATATGGGTTGTGAAGGTGGATGCATTTGAGAAGTTTGGAAGTACTTGAAGTCCACAGGAACAGTAACAGAGGATTGCTATGCTATAAAAGCGGTAGCTCTAGGTCTACCAGAGAATGCTACCTCTGAAATAAGGAGTGTCCTTCGTCTAGCTATGTTAATCCAGAGTTGTGCTATCTCAGTCTGTTTTTCTGATTCTGAAATGGCCAAGAACTTTCATTCTGCTAGAACCAAAACTGAAAGCATTTTAATTGGCCTTTTAGCACCTCTAAGCATTGAAGAGCTATTAGTTGAATCAAAATCAGTGATAAAGTTTCATCACCAACTGATGCTTCAAATCATACTGAATTAAAGACATTCCCTATTATTGTACGCTATTTCAACTAAGACGGCATTCAGAATAAGCTCTTAGATTTTATTCATCTAGAAGGTGAGAAAACTCAACAGGTTACAGACATGCTTTTGGGGGTTATTTCGAAATATCAATTAAATATAGAGAGTATGATAGCATTTTGTGCGGACAATGCACCTGGGGCCTTATTAGCTAAAATTCTAGGAGGGACTAATGTTGCAGCCGACCTGTCTTGAACAGGTATCATAAAGGTATCCTTTGTCTCTCTATCTATTCCTCCAAATACCCATTGACCTGATAGCATACGACCTCTTGAATACTTTCGATGTCCAAACTTTGATTCATCTATTTCTACAATATGCCCAGGCCCTCCAATTGGTTGAGGATTGACTAAAAATTCTTCAACACATAGGTCTCTGAGGGAGTTCTTCCAGTCTGTTATAGTATGCTCTCCCCACCCCAGATTCTTGTGTAAAAAGGCAGTAGTTTGAAGATTATCGGCCCAGAAATAGAGAAATTCTACCAACTCAGTTAACGGTATATGAGCACCTTCAAAGAATGAGCCAATCCTCATCGAAGCGAATTTCTTGCATGACTTTCCGGGCACCTCCACCCCTTTCCATCTGCAATACCTGAAAATGTTCCGGGTCTCATAATTCTACCGCATTTGCACATCATCCCAGTAGCTAAAAGTCCGTTACTTTTGAGCCATGCTATACAAGTATCTTCATCAATAGTGATATTACGAAAAAGTTGTTTTAAGGTCATTTCTTCAATAACTGGAAATATTGTAGGAACCAGCAGAGGTTGAAACGATGGAGCAACTGCCATTAAGGGTTTTATAATAGAAATATCACAACTCGAATAATTAGGATTTGTTAGTTATATTTCCCTGATATTCCTTTTATACTTGACTTAAGATTGATCGTTTGGAATGTATTCTTTAATTATAAGTAATAATTACATGTGGTTTGCATGCCACTTTCCTAAACCATTTGTTGTTCAACTCAGTAACCAGCAAACAGCATTCCAATTATACTAAATTTTGTATGTAATAGATACTGGTATAACTATGAACACATCAACAAATCTATACAATAGAAATTACATCTGAAACTACATATTTTTACCACACTTCTCATGTTTAATCTCAAGCATATTTACCATATTTTAGGTGATTGTTGGTTGTAAAGAAAATTTATGTAAATAATCCCATAATCAAATAAATTTCTCATTCGGATCGTTATATTGTCTTCCGATAACAATAACTAGTAAATAGAATTTGATTTGGCCACATTAATCCCAAATTAGGCGATGTACCTAGTACGTAGCTTATTACAACTTCCTAAATCAAGAGAGAATCGTCTTGAGTGAGTTACTAATTCTCACTCGATTACCTGAATTTGTCCTAATTAAGCGGAGTTGACTGTCTAATAATACTGGCATTGTAGGGACGCAAGAATCACAAACTTACTGTTGCAGCATTCATCACATCTCACCATTAATATACATTGCTAATTATTGGTTCGGAGCGACCGCCGAACCTGTTACACGACCTCATAAGGGCCAGTACTGTAAATTTCCGTTATAAGCTAACATCAATTATATGACTAAACTCACGCTATAACAAAGTGATTCACAAACCTCCTCTAGCTTGAAAGTATTGATCTTACTCCGCATATATCCTAATGCTGCAGATCACGAAATGTAACCGGGTTCCGTACCAGTCCAGAACACTTCGTTATAATGAGAATGTGTTGCAGTTACAAACTGATTACACTTGCTCAAGTTTATCTATAATAGACATTTGACCCCGCACATTTGGTTCAGGCAAGAAATACCACCCGTATTATATTAGCTATCCAAACTTGATACTTTTGCTCTGCACTGGCTAAACATTATCGGGGTATTACACAGGGCAAGTGTCAACCCCATACTTGCCAACATGAGTGAAGATAAAATGCGGGACAGAAGGGGCTAATTGAGCGGGACATCGTCGGATGCAGCATATTTGTATTAGACTGGACTACAAAATAGAGGGACAATTAGGGTTTTGTCAAGTTTTGGCTGGACATTAGCCTCATTGGCAGTCAACACATATTCGGGGCGAGTAATCGTGGTGTCCCGCCAACCAACGGAACAGTTGGCAAGTATGGTACGTTTGAACGACTTCACATACAGGATGCAATTTAGTTGCATGCATAATATGAAATGAAATGTTGCATTGTATATTTAGTGTTGCAGACAGAATTATGTAATAACCAGCTTTCCTTCAAAGTAACCAGAATTACCTGCAGTGAAATACACTGAATAGCAAACAAATGAACATGAAAGAGTAGAGTAACACGCGTGTATAACCGCAATATCAACATTATGAGCATTCCTATGGTAGTGGAATGTATAAATCAATACAATTTGACTATAGTGAGTAATACAATTTTCCCCATAGGATTTGGCTTAGGGAGTAAATTTTTCGTAACTTTGTCAATTTTAATCCGATTTTGGATTTCTTTAGCTCTATCAACTTCTCTCAACGAGTTCTTGAACGGTGCATATAGGGATTTTTGACCACATTAAAAAAGTTGGGGGGGGTGTAAGATTCTGCAATTGTACCCTTGTTGCTACCTGCTGCTCCTGGAAGGAAATCTGCTCCTGTTACTAGTGCCAATTCACTGAAGAGGTTTTCCCCAGGTCTTGAGTCTCCTTCATTCGATCAAGTGAGGGAAGAGATATACTCAGAGGTAGCCTCTCTGATATCAGAGAATGAAACACGTCTCTACCACATGCTGAAGTTTCTTCGTGCAGTTCGATCACTCAATACTGATTATCTGATACAATGTGGTCTGAGTTCTCTGAATCGTGTGATCAATAATTATCAGAATCCTGATGTGATCGACTTCTCTGCTATCGCACCACCTCCACCTGCTTGTTTCCTACCTTGTGCACAGATGTCAGAGAGACAGCAGCAGGTGAAGGAGAGAAAAGAGGCCTTCCTTATTTCCGTATAATTAGTGTATTTTTACTATTATGAAGTATTCAATCTTTGTATGTATTTTAATTCGCATACCTCAATCAATCTATTATTTGAATTATTTTTCGATATTTCCTTTGTTGCTCTTCAATTACACAAACCAGTCAATTCAATATGCTCCCAAATCGTGCAACTATATTTATTATGAAACTAACGGCAAAGACGTACAAGTTACACTTTTCATCATATGTGTATAAATATACTCATAAAAGAGGTGAAGAAAATTTGATATAATTGGAGGAGCCTATCCAGTACATAGCCAATGTGGATAATATCAATTTTCCAAATCCTTTGTCTATTCACAATGTATAAGAATTGGAATTTTGTATACACCCATAAGTTCGGAAATTGTCATTAATAATAATAATTACAAATTACATAATTTTATTAATTCCTATTTCTTAGTGATTTCTTGTCTAATTTCTATTTAACGATCGATCGTATTGTTTTCCCCAATAATTAGCACAAAATTATTTAATTTCTTGAATGTGACAAGTGTGGATGAAGGAAAGAGAGTAGGAACACCAGGTGTAGGATTGTAATGAGGAGACCAATTGGATGAATTCCCCTCCAGAATTCCCTTGAGCAGGAAATAGACGGAGGAGTCTGGCTGTAATTAGTTGACATGTGATTTTGCTGGTGATTTTAATGCTTATTTATTGGAGCATGAAAAAGATCTTTATTGGGATACGGACTGTTCGGTACGTAGACATTTGGTTATGTTATTAAGATGTATAGTAGAAAGTGGTAAATATTTACTGTTAATGCTAGATTAATGAATGGGAAATATTGAAACAAAATGATAAGTAATGATAAGGAGAGTGTGCACTAGTTTTATGTCTCGTTTAGGCCAATTCTATGTGCCACTCTACGTATATATTCCATGGCTAATGTATGAAAGTATCCGGATATCCGACTATTAAGTCTTCTTCATTAGTTTTATCCTTTTGTTGTTTTGGAGGCTTTTCTCCAGCAATAAAGTTAGTCTGTGTTTTACTTATACAAGTTTTTGTTCTCGCTTCAATGCAATGATGAAACGCCAAATGTTGGGATGGTAACATTGTATGAGCGATGCCAAGCCTCTACTGCGTTAGTAGTCCTGGGAATTCCCCCTGAGGAATTTCCTTTCTCTTAAGGCCAATCTTTATTTCCAAGCAGTTACCCAATTGCTTATCTGGCATGTAGGTGCTCATTAGTTCTCTTCACTATTGTCAACCCCCTTAGTCTGTAATCTTGCTTTACACTTAAAATTTGGAAGGTACCTGTAGTCCACATCCGATAAACTATACTATTATTTGTATAATTAGCAATGACCACACCTAGGGGTCCCCCTCCAGATTACAATCCGGCATTATCTATGCCTACCACTGATGTATATTATAGGGCTCTGCAGAGAGAAAATTCGGAGTTACGACTCAATCTCCAATGGATGACCAGTAAGTCTAAGCATTATTTTGATGGATTCTATTTTCACATTTTGCACTAATTTTTAGGACAGAGGGATATATGGCAAGGGCGGGCTGTGAAGGCTGAAGGGGCCCAGTCCCATAACTGCCTGAAGGGCGTCATTATTTCTTTGGGCGTCTTTATGGTAGTTGTGGGCTGGGCCATAGCGAAATAATTCGCTACGGAGGCATGGGGGGAGGCGACAGGGCAGAGACCAAACGAAGGAAATATCGTGAGTTCCGTTTATATATACACATTTATGAATATCCTCTATGAAACCTGAGATTTGTATGACTAGTGAATATTGTATTTGAACTAACATAGTGATGTAGAGACTCTTATTAGCAAATACTAAAATTTGTAATAACATCTGAGAAAACACATTTTTGAAAAGTGATAAGACGTTAATGACGTCACATAAGTGAATTCTGGAACATTTTCAAATATTTGTTTGATACATGAATAACACATATTTTTAGGTGTTTACAAATTATACATATATTAGTTCATCTCCATATAGATAAGCCTCTATATGTACCCCTCTGGAACCAGAACTTGCTTCTAATTTTCATTTTCAATTTCATACATTCTTTTAATTCAAATTTCCTTTCATCCTTTTATCCATTTTGTTAGAGGTTTAATTTCTAAATCTTCAACACATCTTATGAAAGTTTCCGAATTTATTAGTTATGCAATAACAGAGTCTCAAACCCTTAAGGTCCTACATTATCATAGGGGTCATTTCCAGAAAATTGAAACCCCATTTTTTACTCCAATAAACCCCATTTTATCTAATCTATAATACAAATATAATTTTATCTGAATTTCATTGTTATTCGTATTTTTTCCAGATTGCTGATGCATTGTGCTAATACTATTTGAGCGAACAACGCTTGATTTCAATACAATCCAACAATGATACGGTTCAAAACAGACAATTCATGCCTAGATAATCAAATACTTCCTCCTCTCTTAAAACCGAGGTAACATTCCTCCTCTTAACTTCTCCCCCGATTTTGAAAGTACAGACTCACCACCACGAATCACTCCTATTGGGAAGTCACACGCATCGAATGCCTCACAGCAATTCGTTACCACAGTCTCTTTTCTATTTTCTTATTCAAATATTTACAGTTGCAGGTTTTATTTTATGCATTCTAGCTAGTAAGAACCTTGAGTTCAGTTTTGTTCTTATATTTGTGTTGTTAGTGCAGCTCCTGTAGGGAGGTATTTGCGTTACCATAGAACAGCTGGTCACAGCCACTCCTACGTATTATTTTACCGGGATACGCTGGGCTGCCGGGATATGACATATTAGTTATGGTATTAGTCTGATCAAAATTGAAATATATATTAGCCCCTATGAGGATACAAAGTTATGTAAATCATCTTTCTCCACTCAGTGAATTTAAGAAGTTGGAGAAGGAACAATTCAAAGAGTTGCACCAAACATTCAAGGATATGGGGGATGGTTGTGACGCCCTTCAGGCAGTTATGGGACTGGGCCGCTTCAGCTCTCTCCGCCCTAGATTGCCATATATTCCTCTGTCCTAAATATTAGTGCAAAATGTGAAAATAGAATCCATCAAAATAATGCTTAGACTTACTGGTCATCCATTGGAGATTGAGTCGTAACTCCCAGTTTTCTCTCTGCAGAGCCCTATAATATACATCACTGGTGGGCATGGACAATGCCGAATTGTAATCGGGAGGGGGTCCCCTAGGTGTGGTCATTGCTAATTATACAAATAATAGTATAGTTTATCGGATGTGGACTACAGGTACCTTCCAAATTTTCAGTGTAAAGCAAGATTACAGACTAAGGGGGTTGACAATAGTGAAGAGAACTAATGAGCACCTACATGCCAGATAAGCAATTGGGTAACTGCTTGGAAATAAAGATTGGCCTTAAGAGAAAGGAAATTCCTCAGGGGGAATTCCCAGGACTACTAACGCAGTAGAGGCTTAGCATCGCTCATACAATGTCGGATTATGTTGATCAACTCGAATTCCTATTTATATGTGACAAGTTTCAATTCGAACTTAACAGGGCAAGGGAATTTCTCTCACAATACGAATGCAATAAATATCAAGAATACGAGATTATGAGTGAATGTAGATCTGTGAAATCTTCAAAATCATTTTCAATGATTGCTAGAAGTTGAATTGCCATTTCTGTGGTTATAATACCAGCGTCCTCATACCCATCTAAACTGCCATCCTCTTCCTCAAAGGTTATTGTATACATCCACTTTCGGATGTAAGTGGATGTATACAATAACCTTTGCCTATTTCCTGCTGGCGTGATATTATAACCACAGAAATTGCTATCCAACTTCTAGCCATCATTGAAAACGAATTTGACGATTTCACAGATCTACAGGAAACAGTTATTGAATACTATGAACAAGGAATTGAACAGTGGGAGGAGTTTGATGCGAGTTTACAACTATCAGGCGATGAGTTGTGTAACTTATGTGATGGAGGATGTCAAGAGTTTATACAGAATAAACTCGAGCAAATAGCTGAACAGATTGAAGAGATGAGAGTACAACCAATTGAGTTGGATAACAGGACCTCAGTCCTAGCTAGCTGATGACTATTAGTATTTCCCCTTTAGTTATAGAGTTAACTTGCTAGTTAGTATTTATCACTAGAGACTTATTCCCATAATTATGTTCTTTATAAGTTATAATGCTAGACTGCAAGAATTGAATGCTCTTACAACTAGAGGTAGTCAATATGATTTATTTAACACACGTAATTTGGCTAGTAGAGGAATATTGAAAATTTGTTAATACGACACTATTAACTCAATTGGTGCTGTCGATAGCGTAGAAAAAGACTTAATCATTCATTTATACATAGAATTTTGACACTTTCTGACTCGAATATTCATTGTGTCGGCCACAATTGTCCACTTAAGCGTGACGCAACAAACTTGTATAACAGTGGCTTAATTATGCAAGTAATGATGTTAATGAACTGACATTATACTCCTAATCCATCAACAATTCATTCACTGATTATAGTCTTGGAGGAATTTCCAAATTGTTTAATATCTATTTGATTATTAATTCCTATTTATCATAGATGACATTGTATAACTCTTGTTTTAGAATGAGAATAACATTAATATACTGATTTCTGAAACTATTAGCGTTTACATGTGAGTCAACCTCTGGCATATTCTGATGGAAATGTGCCTGAGAGCTCGAATAACCAAGAGGTTCTTCTAGCCAAGGAGAAAATCAGGAGAGTTATTGAGGGTCAGCATGCTGACTTGAAAGCGAAATTCGATCAGATCCGACAATCTCCTTCTGAGAAGGAGGAGAAAGTTACATCAGTACAGAGGTATGATATGAGTGCTACATGTATGGGATAAATTTGATTCAGAATTAGCGAAAGATAATCTTATGAGACATGTATGGTGGCCGATGGGCCCAATTCACTGAACAGTTCTTTGGATCCTGTTTGTGCTCTATACATGTACATATATATATTGTTGTCGATTTGATTGGATGCCATGTAGACAATATACTACGTATGATAACACCTACTACTATAAGGGTGAGGGAAGCATGTTTGAATCAAATTATCTATTATATAGGCGATCAGTTAAGAGAGCAAAGTTAGACTACACATTTCCTCCCATCAACTCACTCGGAACATTTCATATCCTCCAAAAACGACTTTAGTGCTCCTGTTGGGTGAACAAGAATCGATGGTGCAATACGACCCTACATTCCTGAAGGTATGACTCGTTGTTATGGCATGAATATAATATATTTTTATTAATATTCTAATTAGCAATTTTTTGTTTGTTTGCCATAAAAATTACTAAAATACTTGTTAGAAAGAATATTTGAATTTTCTAATATTAATTCAATAATTGATTAAGGATAATGGTTAAAGATGTGGAATACTCTGAATCCGTCAATATGTCCACTAAATCTATATTTCTTGACTGATATAACAAATATTTCTTATTATTATCATCAAATATTGAGATTATACATTCCTTTCCTCCTTGTTTATTGTTATAGATTATTCACAGGCCCTAGAAGGAGAAATGTTTAGACGGATACCCTTTCCTCCCAATCAAAAGCCTACCCCTGCTGGAAGAGATCTAGTTTCATCTAGCAACCATCAAATAGCACCCTATGTACAGGAGGGGCCTACAAATCAACTCTTTGAAACCAGTAACATACAATCGGGTTTATTCCATCCAAAAGTAGCCCAATATACAGTATCAGCTCCCTACCCCATGACACAACTCGTTTCGTGTACTCTCAATCCTCTCAGATGCAGTACGCTCCTCGTGCCTCTCCCTCTCCCCCTCCTAGTGAGCCAGGACAGCTTCCATTTAAACAAACTCATACCCCTATTACGAGACATGCTAGTGATTCCAGGTTCAGAGATATTGAAATAAGATCTCCCTCTTATACCGCCGATGCTATTTCTCCTACAAACCCATTGATTCAGCCTAAACTGGTTCCACGCGTACGAACTTCCGAGAATGTGAGTTATGCTTATGATTAAACTAGTACTTGTATGATAAGTACAATTACGTCTAATATATATGACTTATATAGCTCATCAACCTGAAGTAGAGTTGATACAACGACATCATGAAGTGCCTTATACACGCTCTCAGCCTCGTGATATCACGAAGGGAGATAAGTTTGAAGTTAAACTCGTATGGCAGAAGCAGCAACCTGCTCTGGAGACAGATCTAGAATATTTTGACATGAAGGATACAGAACCTCCTATTACCCTCAGATGGGAGTACAGAAAAGAGTTATCTATTGCTTCTGCTAAACTGTCAGCTGGTGAGCATAGAGGTAGTCTAGCTATACCGGATTCTGATGCTGTAGTGTATGGAGTACAGCCTTATAATGTGAGTCAGTTTAGCATATCTAATATAATTGGTGAAACCAGAAACGTTTGGCATACTTCAAGACTCGAATTAGAGTATGGAAGACAAATTTCTGTGGGCAAAGGAGGTCATGGTGTGGTAGTGAGAGTTATAAATAAGCTGGATAATAGTGAGTATGCGATTAAAAAGATTAAATTGAGGGGGAATCCACACGAATTTGTGAGAGAAGTGCAGTTGTTAGCCAAGTTGAGTCATGAAAATGTGATTAGAGACTATTGTGTCTGGTTAGATTACGAAATTGATAAAAGAGAGGATGCTGGAAATGGTACTAGCGAAATCGAAAGCACTGCTTGTGAGACCGGATCTGCCTCTTCAGTATCTAAAAGGTCTAATCTGGGACATGAAGATGATTCCAACGACACAGGACTAACTAGATGCCTAAGTAGGAACTCTCTAATAAATACTATGACGATTCTATCAAGGATCATGGTGAAGAACGATATAATTCTGGACAAAAAGATGAAAACTCTGTTGGAACAGATTTGTTACGTTTCGTCGATAGCAACATAATGTATTCTAATGACTCAAATGGGTCGAGAGAAATACAGTTAGCAAAGCGTCAAAAATTTGATTCTAGCTCTGATTCTGATGTTATTCTTCTTCCCCAAGCATTGCCAGGTTTTAGAAAAGAAATTTGACTTGATCGGCAACACGTACCAACCCGTCAACAACCTGAAACGCGTATTGTAGCACAAGATTGACACCGCCAACCACTAATTCCTGCTCCTCCTCTCCAGCCTGTATTGCAGCCTATGATATGTGTACAGCTTGAACTGTGTAAAACAAATTTACAAGAATGGCTTAGAGAACGAAATGAAGTCTCGACAGAAATAAGCAAACTAACCGACGATGATATCTCAATTGTAGACGATTACGTCATCCAGTTTTATAAAGGTATAAAGTATCTACACTCACAGAATTGTGTACATAGAGATATATCAAACCGACCAATATATTATTAACGGGTAATTCACCTTCTCAAATACTATACACACTTACAGATGAATGCTTTTGGTGAGTTTATACTAATATTAATTAATTGGAATTAGTATTTTGGGCCAAAATTCCATTAATTATCGCTAATAATATATGATTGACCAAATGTTCAATAGTAAAGAGCTCATTAGCCTTGTATAGTTATATAAGTGATCTTTGATTGGGGATAGTATGTTATTTCAGTTTGTATACAATTCAATATTCTATTACAGAATTAGTCAATTGTGTATTACGAAATGAGTGAGATTTTGTCAAGTTTGATTTTATCAGATGGAGTATACTGGAGGATTGTGATTATAAAAGTGAGTCCGCAATTGACGCACGTGCATTCGCCCACATTTCAATGAGTACTTCGTTGTATTGATCTACAGGAGTGTTCGCCATTATTTAGCAAGTTTCCAGGAGGTAGAGGATGGTAGCTAATAGCGAACTCTCCTGTTCTCCCGTTTAGAAGGGGGAACTTATATACTGTGGACTTCACCTATTAGCAAGTCGTATGTGGACATTTCCCTTACTAATGTATGAACTTGCTATTAGGCGAATATCACTGTTACCTAATACAAGTATCGTTATTCATTTGGTTTATCATTTTAGAATATCCAGATCTCTATTACTACTCATTAATACCTACCGGAATAGCTATTATAGTTGCTCTATCTGTCATCGCGGGTTTACTCTGGTGTTGTTGTAAGAAAGGGAGACGGAATGGAGACCCAGTTCCAAAGGTGAGACATTTCTGAGAATATTGCCGCTTATGCCTGTAAATAACTTTTGGACATTATTATCATCACTTTATCGGTGACAATTATTACCTATTAACACATAACACCCTAAGGGAGGACAAATGAATGTCAGTAACAGCGATATACAATTTCTGACATCAAAATTGGAATGTTATATACGCATAAGGCCAATGAAGTTTTGAGTTTCCTCTGGCTTGGTACCAAGTTAGGTGCCAAAGCGCCCCTCACTCCTCCCTAAGACCCGAATTGACATCTATTTTTTAGAATAATTATATACTTATATCCCTAGAATCACATTATACTTCCCTATATCATTAGGAAGTATTAAGGTAAACCTTGTGGCTATTATAATTGTATTTACAACAACACTGAGCTCAGCATTTGCTTTAATACATCAAAATTCAATGGAATGATTGACCCATAATGATGAGACAAACGATCTTAATTTGTATAGCAAATATATGTGCTAAGCATTCAGGAGGGATACTCATGCTAACTGATTTATAATTATATACTTATATCCCTAGAATCACATTATACTTCCCTATATCATTAGGACAGTGGTTCTCAAACTGGGGTACGCCAGCACTTTTCCTAGGGGTGCGTCGGTGTTTCACCTAATCATATCAATTCTGTACTAATCATATACAAATATTTCGAGTTACACACTATCATGTCAACAGACTCAGCACATAGATAGTTATTTCATGCCAAATAATTAATATGTATCAGTTACAATGGTTTCATCACTAATTATTATCACCCTTGAATATTTATTGTTTGAAGTTATGCTAATTAAGGATTCCATTGTCCGTACATATGTGTCAACTCATATTGATTTGAATATCACACCCACTCATGTATCGTATTGTTCTTATAAAATGGTAATTAGAAGAGTATTTCTTTGAGACCTTGACTTTATCACCAAATTCATATGGAATCTGCTAAGAAACGGAAGTATAATGAAGACTATATCAAATATGGATTTACATCCATACTTAAAGAGGGACGGGAACTACCACAATGTGTAATATGTCATAAGGTGCTATCTGAGGGCTCGATGAAACCAAGTTTTCTAAAACGCCATTTAAGCGGGTGCCACCCAAATCTTGCAGATAAGGATATAGATTTCTTCAAGCACCAAGAGGTAGGAGTAAAGCGAATCAGTATAGATCACAGAGGACAAGAAAGTCAACAGACTCAAGCAGGTCTTCGTGCCTCGTACATGGTGGCTTTGCGATTCGCTCAAGAAAAGAAACCACATACGATTGCAGAAAATCTTATACTCCCCTGTTGTAAGGACATCGTGCACTGCATTTCGGGAGATAGCGCCGAAAAGAAACTCGCCTCTCTCGAACGACACAATCAAGCGCCGAATTACAGATATGTCAGATGACGTTGAGCAGCAGGTAGTTGCTGAGATTTTGGGAGCCCCGTTGAACACATTTTCAATTCAACTTGATGAGTCAACGGATGTTTCTAGTTGTGCACAACTACTGATATTTGCACGGTACATCAAAGACGGGGACTTCAAGGAAGAGTTCCTATTTTGCCATTGTTTGGAAACAACTACAAAAGGAGAAGATGTCTTCCAGCAGGTCTCTGATTACTTTGATAGAATGGGACTATCCTGGAAGAATGTTTCTGCTTGCACAACAGATGGTGCTCCTGCTATGCTTGGAATTAATTCGGGATTTCGAGCTCGGGTAAAGACAGTGAATCCCGTTTCGAAACACAATCACTGTATGATACACCGATACGCTCTTGCGTCTAAAACACTTCCATCCGATCTAAACTTGTTCTTGATGATGTTGTCACCATGGTCAATTTTATCAAGTCCAGTGCTCCTAATACACGTGTGTTCCGCCTATTGTGCCAAGAATTAGATATTGAACATCAGAATTTGCTGTTCTGTACTGAAGTTCGTTGGCTCTCACGAGGGAACATGCTCTCTCGAGTATATTCACTGAAAAACGAATTGCTTGAATTCTTTGAACGAGATGGGAAAGAGAAGTCAAAAGTATTCTTCGACAAACTCTCAGACAAAGAATGGCTGAAAAAACTCGCCTACTTAAATGATATCTTCTTCTCGCGGATCAACTTGCTCAACAAGTCCCTCCAAGGACGGTTTACTACCGTGATTGATTGTGTGGACAAGATTCGGGCATTTATTATGAAGTTAGAACTCTGGGAAGCAAAGTTAACCGTGGGAAAGTTCGATTTTTTTGAAAGCCTCTCAGCAACTCTTGGAGAAGAGGGTACTACAGATCAAAGTATAGGTGCTCTAGTAAAGGCTCACCTCTCAGCAATGCGAAATGAATTTCAAACTTACTTCCCAGACTTGAGCGACCTGGACATGAAAATGATTCGAAATCCATTTAGATGCGATGTAAGTTCTATACCAGACAGAGTCCAAGAGGAATTTGTTGAATTAGTCAATGATTCTATTGCCCGAGATCAATTTGAAACACTCGCACTCACAAAGTTCTGGTGCGAAATGAGCTTGATATATCCCAACGTGGCAGATAGAGCAGTAAAAATCTTGTTGATGTTTCCAAGTACTTACCTTTGTGAACAAGGATTTTCAGCGTTATTACTAATTAAAAACAAATTTCGAGCGCGGTTGTCTGTGGAAGCTGATCTCCGTCTGGCCCTTTCAAAAACTGTGCCACGAATTGATAGCCTGATACACAACATGCAAGCACATCCTTCCCACTAATTAATTATCTACTTTATTTATATTGCTAGAATAAAAAAACACTCTTATTTTTCACAACTGGGTAAAAGGGATTGTAAACCTAATATTTACAGTGCAGGCCATTTTAAGGGGTACATCACACACAAGATCCAGCTTGAGGGGTACGCAATGAGAAAAAGTTTGAGAACCACTGCATTAGGAAGTATTAAGGTAAACCTTGTGGCTATTATAATTGTATTTACAACAATACTGAGCTCAGCATTTGCTTGAATACATCAAAATTCAATGGAATGATTGACCCATAATGATGAGACAAACGAACTTAATTTGTATAGCAAATATATGTGCTAAGCATTCAGGAGGGATACTCATGCTAACTGATTTATAATTCCCCAAATACTTTTTGACATATTTTTGGGAAATACGCTTTGAAAGCAATTGTAACCGATTTGGGATTATCAATAATTCTTAGCACCGTTCCAAAAATGGTTAATTACGATCGAATTATTACACTAGTAGAGCATACTAATGAGATTATTATCAGACATATGGTAACAAACCCAACAAATACTAATAAGTAATTCAATCTATCTTCTGCGGATTAGAAGTTAATAGTATTTCTTCAGGAATGAACAAATATACAATATTGGATATATTTTCAATATAGTAACACTTCTATTAACCTATTTCCTTTACTAATGAACTTGCGTGTAGTTATTGTATTATTATCTGTCAAACACAAATACAATTACTAATACACTAATAGTATAAGCTAATGTTAGTTATAATCTTTTAATAGAATTGTTATTTGTTTATCTTTTAATCGTGTTTTCAAAATGTCGGTGCTTATCTATTATGGGTTTCAAGTTATGCGTTGGACGTGTACGGTGCTATTTCGAATTTGCTTGAAACTGGCTAGAAAGTGCATAACTTTTCTGACTAGTAGGAAATTATTCCTGATAAAATGGTGAGTAACCCCTAACTGAATATGGTTTATCAATTCGTGTTTCAGATCGCATATGGAAAATGTAGACAGACATTTGCCTCAACACGGGCCAATTTTCCTTACAACAGATAGAATAATAATTTGACTTATTTTCATTATCTGCAATTATACGAATTCTTCAACTTGTAAGCCACGTTATTATACACATAACGTATGTCACGTTGTAGTAATATAACCGTCGTATAATCTATTGTATAATTTCATATTAATTAATATTTAACTGTGAATTTTATCATATTTTATTTGCAATGATTAAATATTTGTATTTTCCACAGGCACAGGGAGATGTAGAGAGGTTAGTTGTCGGATATTTTTTATTTCATATTATTCCCTTTACCATTTATCTTTTTTCAAATATTAACAATCTTTGTTTTGTGTTTACATCTGTTTTATCTTTTACTTAGCTGTGTCCGAGCGCTCGATCTAATCTTGGATCTGGCTCAGGTAATTCCATACTATTAATTATACTCTTTTGGAATATTGGTTTAATTGTGTTTTGGATCACATGAGAGTAACCAACGTGAGTCAAGGGAAACAGATTACATGTTAGGCTCTTATGCTCGTGAACCAGGTATCTCCAAGATTAAATGCCTTCAGAAGAAATTATACAAGAGAAGCATCACAGACTGAACATGTAATGTGTCCTTCCCAAGTTTCTACAGTTGTTAAAATTGGTGATGATTTCAAATTTATTGAAAAACAGAAGATAGAAGACTTAAGAAATTCTGAAATTATCGTTACTAATTCGATTGAATCCCAAACTAGCATTAACTCGAATTCTTCACACAAACGCCGTATTCCAGCAGATGCCCCTGAAGACTGTGTGGTTGATATGAATATTAAAAAATCTCGACCTTCAAACGACTTGAATTTAGAAGAGAGTTTAGGTAAAGTCCGTCAGGATACTGAGAACATTATTAATGCAGGTCCCCAGGAATTAAGGATGGTAGAAAGTAGCGAAAGATCGAATTGTAAGTTCTATAGAGAATAGTGCTCGAATTTTAAAATATAATTCATAATACCCGCACTAATTTCTAAAATTTCAAATTACAAGAATGTAAATATCATTGCGTCTATTCTATTTCCTTATAAGGTAATCAGACGTCATTGTTATTCATACATAAGTTTGGATATATTTGTGCTCTATTGTTGCCATAGTGTTACTATTAATAGAACTCAATGGGGGCGCTGCTTTAGTTCGAATTTTGAGGTTGTCATTAGTTAGAATTTTCTGAATTGTAACAAGTTCGAATCGAATTCAGACTGTTGTCACAAGTCAGAATCTACTATTCCGAGATATCGCGTGGCATAACCAGGCCCGGCAAAAACTTTTTATTGTGGTAATTATCAACCCGTACCATTGGGAGGGGATTAGAGATTTAGTTGACTACCTTATGGATCTGGGAGTTTTCATTTGTACTCGTTATTAAGCTACCTAGGGGCGTGGATGTGGACTTCATGGTAATTTTGTGTTTGGGTGGACTTTTGTTGGCTAATTGTTAGTAAAGTTTGCAGAATGGCAGACCATCGATTTTTTGTTTTAAAACTTTGACAACAGTCTGAAAATCCATTCTGACTTGCTACAATTCAGGAAATTCTAATTCCTGACAATCTTATTATCCGAACAAATGCATGTACCTCAACTCAATTCCATTCCACATGTATTTATCCTCTATAGTTCTTTATTTTTATTTTCCTTCGCACAAACCATGATACAATTGATGTAACTATGCCAATTGTCTCGCCTTTTCGTGTTTATGTTGATTGTTGTCTTCCAAAAACCTACCGAAAGGCGAATTTTCCCTCCTATTGCAGTGAAACCTCCACACACGTGGAAACGGAGAGAAAATATATGGAGCGAATTCATGGTACCTCGTCCCATACATATGAACTTTGGAATTTAGCAAGAATGGGGAACTGAGTAGTATTTTGGGCCGTTTATAGAGGTTTCGCCATAGTAGACAAGACATTCTTATATCTACTTCCCATCAATTTGCTAATATATTGCTATAATCTTCTCTCTACTTTCCTGATTTACATGTTTACCTACATTTCCATATTCTATAGTGAGCGATAAAAGCAGTATGCCATCTGAAGTAGAGAGATCTAGCAGCCACAAATCCTACCCAAATCTTGAAACTGAGAGAACCTCTGTTCGACGTAGACTTCCTTCCGATTCTATGAATGACCAAGACTCAGATAAAAGTATGTATGTACCGAAAGTAAGCGACGAATTGAGAGATAGATATCAAGATGGTCCTAGAGATCTTCAAACACCATCTTTAGATTCAGTTTTAGTTAATTCTATAATGGGGACGATTCATGAGAAAACTCAGGTTATGGCTAATAGCTCTACTGAAGAGAGGTCGGACCATTGTTCCTATCCTTCTGTTTGGTTTCCAGGACCATTTTCAGTACTAGAAGCCGGATTCAATAGTGATGAAATCGGCTGGACAGAAGGAATAAGCTTTGGCCAACACCATATATATAAAGGCGAGAATGCTATGTTAGTTTCAGATTGTATCCCTTCTTCGAACAATTTTCCACTCTTGGAAGCTATCATAGACGCTCAAGTACAGCAACAACAATCCTTATTGATGTCTGGATTTTACCCAGATCCTTTCCTGGTATCTTCTATCCGCAATGTGAGTTATATAATACTCATTTCTATAATTGACGTTATAACTTTGTAGTAATTTGTTTTCTTTAAATTTCCATATTTCTCGCATTACATAATACCAGAAATTACTTCGTAACTAATTAATATTGAATTATTATTCTTAAGGCTTGCTGTATCTAATCATTGAATGTGTGATTAATTAATAAGTCATTCACTCAAGTTAATTGTTGTATTAACTACGTATGTAGCTATTTTCAAATTCCTATGTCACATCTAGTTGCTACGCTAGCAAGGGTCGATTTATTTAATTTTGCCTATAGACACCTGAACAGACCCCTATGCAAAACTTATACAATATCTTCTTTCATTCCAATAGACCCTTCAACAACACATATTAGTCAATGTGAAGATATCATTACACTAGAGGATACTTTGTTCCTCCACTCATTTCATTGCAACAACAGCCACTTAACAATAATTGGCAATCATAAAGGAATTCGGAAATCCTCCTCCACCAGTAGTGTTTTTATCGATTCAAATACAGTCGCACAACCAAATGTGAAGCATACCCTAAAATCAGTAGCGTTAGCAGTGCATAATTTACTCATATTCGATTCTAATAATCAACAACCTCGTAACTTGGATGTTTTTGATGAGCGTTTACACCCAATTTCAAGTCACAATGCAATTTGTTTCGATAGCTGCCTTATTCCAGAAGCTAAGACCATATACAAATTCATGAAGCATCTTTTTCATCCAGCAAACTTGACACCAGAATGTGCAATTATTTCTCTTATCTATTTGGAGCGCCTTCTTATATACGCAGGGATTCATATTTCAGTTTTTACTTGGAAACGAATATTGACATCATCAACTTGTAAGCTTCCAAAAGCTGAAATTCCAAAGCTTTGTCATTTTCTGCTTTGGAAGTTAACAAGATTGATCCAAACAATGAAATGGAAAGATATTTTTTAGACCTATTACAATTCGATGTTAATGTCCCTTTAAGTCTATACGCTAAATATTATTTCGATTTGCGAAATTTGGCTCAGCTTAACAACATTTCACTCCCTCTTGAACTTTTGACTAAGCAGAAAGCTGTGCAGTTAGAAGCCATCTCTACTCATTCTGATGATGATATCGAAAGTTTTCAACTAAATAGACCTAATAGTTTAGAGAAAATTTCCCCCGGATCAGATAAATATTTTTCAATATATAAATTGAATTTGAAAATATCAAAATTATAATTCACTTACATTACTCCTTAAGGAAGTTAAAATAAATTCTCTGTCATGATTTTAATATTAAGAAATAATATTAAACAATAAATTTTAAGACAAGTCAGTTAAGATAAAGGATTGGAAGGGAAATTTTCTCTAAACTATTAGGTCTATTTAGTTGAAATTAAAATCATGACAGAGAATTTATTTTAACTTCCTTAAGGAGTAATGTAAGTGAATTATAATTTTGATATTTTCAAATTTAATGTATAATATTTGAAAAATATTTATCTGATCCAGGATTCATAATCAGTTTAGTCGAGATATACACTTTTATCACTATCAACTTAAAACTTTCCGCAAGTTCTAATCACCGAATTTACCATTACAAAAGCATTTTCATACTAATATTCACAAAATTAATACAATCAAGTAAAGATTGCATATCGTATTACCTCGAATAATCCGCGGGGCGATTATGAATTTCAAGCACCCTTCAGAGGGAAATTTAGATTTTTGTAAGCACGATTATTCCGATATAATCATACCTATGTTTATGCAATATGTATATTTATAAACATAGGTATGATTATGTCCTCAGGGGGGGCGAATATTCAAGGTAATACGGGAATTTCATATCTATATGGAAACTTTAGGGAAGATCGAATTACTGTCGTAATATACAACAATTTCAAGCAGAAAAATGTTCAGCCGACAGACTGGTAGTGCATCTCAGGGTCATGTACTTTTGTTTTTTCAAGGGGAGCAAGTCTCCCCTACCCCCAAGAAAATACCGCAATGCACTGGACCCGACTGATTATGGGATCCTGGATCAGATTAATATTTTTTCAAATATTATAAATATAGATTTGAAAATATCAAAATTATAATTCCCTTACTCGATTACTCCTTACTAGAAGTTGAAATAAATTCTCTGCCATGATTTTGAATATTAAGAATTAATATATGTGAAAACATTATATTTTAATGAATCAGTCCAGAACAACACACGATTGGGGAGGGACAATTTGTTCTAAACTATTAGAACGCTTCTTAAGTTGAAAATTTGGGATATTGGGATCACAATCGGGAGAGGTTGCTTCTAATTGTGAAGGAGACATAAGAGATCAGGCTAGAGATGACGCACTCGCCTCTGAGACACAGAACACTCACCGTCAGTTTGTGACTGAGGATGAGAGTGTGAATTTGACGGATAGTCAGGAACACAAGTACATTGAGAGTGATCATCCCCCCATTTAAAAGAAAAGCACAGGATTTAGGATAAATTTGCTCTAAACTATTAGAATGTATGTTTAGTTCAAAACTTTCGATATCATGATCAGAATAGGTAGAGTGAGTTACGTATCTCCCCACCAAGGAACTTTACTCTTCAGAGACACCCAGGAGTTAGACACAGGAGAGTACCAGTGTATCGTAGAAACTATAGATGATAATTCCGTTGTAGCAAATAGATATCTCTATTCAAGACTCGTACCTATTCAAGTACTCAGTAAGAAACCCGAATGATCAATTTTTTACTTATATGGCATTGCAATGTTACTTTTGTTTGCTAAGCGAAACAAATACCAAGCTGCTGTAAATCTAAGTAATGCACTCTGAGTATGTAATTGTATATTCTATTTTTGCTATGCCGATTAATAGTATTGCATAGTATAGTGGCTCAGTTATAAGATGGTTGAGTATATATAATATATACGTCTATGTTTGCGCTCTACTGTTCACACCTTTCTAAGTTAAGACACCAAATTTGGCATGTGTACTTGTAGTGACCTCTAGTTGTACACATTTAAAAGTTTTCTAATGTGTATATTTTCACACATTTGACCCCTCTGTATTTTAGCCGAACAGATGACACAATTTCTGTCTATACAACAGCCTCACATCCCTGTAGCCACTACTCCCTTATATCAACAGTGTAGCTGTTATCCTACATACTATCCTCCTATACACTACTGTACTACTCCTCACGGTACTACTTTCCCTAGTGCTCCTTACTCCCTTCCAGTCACTCCTTGCTTTCAGACTGCTCCTCCTGTCCTTCTCAGCTACTCTACACCTACTCCTGGCTTCTATCCCTCTTCAGTTGATGCTAATATGTACCAGAGCTTACCTACTCCTGGTCCTGGTCCTGATCCTGCTTTACACCGGGGTTAACCAGTGGATACCGGAGGCTCGTGTGCCTGTAACTACTAGCTGTACTCAAACTGATCTAACTTTCTCAGATAGTATGATATCATCTCAACACCGTGTGCTCTCAGCTCGTGATAATCTTTCTAGACGGGAGGTCACTCCTATACACTGTTACAGAAAACAACCACAACTACAAGTGAATGCTGTTCCTGCTTCCCCCAGAAGGAAATCTGGTCATGTTACTCGTCACAATTCACAGAAGAGGGTTTCCCCAGGTGTTGAGTCTCCTGTATTGGATCAAGTGAGGGAACGGATATACTCAGAGGTAGCCTCTCTGGTAAGACAGAATGAAACACGTCCCTACTACATGCTGGAGCTTATTCGTGTAGCTCAATTACTCAATAGTGATTATCTGAGAAAATCTGGTCTGAGTTGTCTGAAGCGTGTGATTAATGATGATGAAAATTGTGATCTGATCGATGCTGAAGCCTTCTCTGCTATTCCACAACCTCCCCCCGCCCCTTTTTCTTTCATACCTTGTACACAAGTGGCGAGGAGACAAGAGAGCGTGTACTCTCCCAGCCAGAATGTTCTCCTCAGACACTACTACCTGGACAGTAACCTGTCCGGATCAAGTGAGAAGGTTGATGAGCGAAGTGTCTCTCAAAGCTTATCAGGTGTCTGAAGCATTATACTCTATCCACTCACTCGTTGACAAACCTGATGACTTTGAAGCAATACAAATAGGTGTTTGTGATGAAGATGAGAGTGACATCTCAGAGGTATTTCCCCTCGAATAACCTCTCACATATAACTAGATAGGTAAATAACTTGTTAATGTTATTATGAATATTTGTGATTTAGAAATTGGAGGAATCTCTGAAAGAATGTGAGGAGAATCTAGATCAGTTTAAGGAATATAAAGTTAAAGAATTCCAAGAAGTTCTACCTAATACATCAGATGAAATTGAGGCTCTGAGCAACTCTCTATCACTTCTACGCATAGAGTATACTGATGAGAAAGAGAGCAGGACTAAGCAAGATATACAACTATCATCTGTTAGGGAGGATAAAGAGCTTTCAAGACAACGTTACCAGCAATTGGTCTTACTGGTAGAAGGATATCCTAAGGAGATAGAGGAGTTGAAAACAGCTGGAAGAGAGAGGGATGTACTCAAAGATAATCGGGAGGTAAATTCAAATCTGTTCACTAAATGAGAAATGTGTATTAATTTCAATTTATAGTTAACGAATACAGCTGGTGACTCTGTAGATGATCACCTGCAAGAAGCGAATAATTTGAAAGCTGAGCTTAGAGACAGTAGGAAAGAGATTGAGTTATAAGGAGAAGAATTTCTGAGCAAAAAATCAGAGCTATGTAACCAGAAACAAGAGTTAGAAGATGTGTTATTGGAAAATGCTAAACTCACAAACGACGTAGAGTATTACACCAAACAAGTAAGTCAATAATAATAATAATAATAATAATAATAATAATAATAATAATAATAATCCTGATTATTATAATACATTTTGACTGAGTTCGATCTCATAATTTCCTTTTTATAGTTGAGTGAGCCCATTACTAAGTTAGAACAGATGGTTTCAATCAATACAGAATTATCTGAAACAATAAGTAAGCTAAGAAAGGAAGTAGCAGATGCTGAGTTAGCAGTTAATTCCAGGCAAACAGACCTTACTACTTCAAGGGACCAGGTAGAACAGGAAAAGTACACGGTTAATGAGTTAGAGATTCTGTTATCAGAGGCTAACAAGAGAGAGACTGAGCTACAAGTACAAATACCAAGGTTAGAGAGTAATCCTACAGTAGATAAAGATTCTGACTAAATATATATATAATACAACGATTCTATTTTAGTATATTTTTAACTAGTAACGATTTCCATGAATAAACATAAAAAATGGAATATATAATAAAATATAATTTAAGTGATGGAAAGAAGTGGCTATATAAATAGGCTGTAAGTAACTGATAACATGGCATTTATCGTTGAAATTTTATGTGGAGAATGAGTAGATAATAGTGTGGACGGCAGGAGTGTAGTTTTGTTGGATTATAGCTGAGAAGTGACTTTGTTTTTGTTTTTTTAAAACAAGGAAACAAGGGAGAGTGTCTTGACCGTATTATAGGATAATTCAAAGGACTGACACATAGATAAAGTGTACTCAGTTAACAAGAATAAATGCAAATGGATACTGGATACTGTAACCAAGTTATCGTTATTGTATACAAAGGAGAAGTCACTAAACCAAGGAAATGAAGAAGAGAGCGATAGATAAACCTGGTCACTAAATGAAGCAAATGGAGACAGTTAAGGAAGGTTTTATTGTATTAGTTCCTAACTGTTTCGTCCTGGGAGGGGGAGAGTGTATTTCAATTGAAGAACAAGAGGAAGACGAGAGACTGTTTACGAGATTAGTTATCAAAGTGTTTGAAATGGCGAATCATTGGTCAAAAGAATTGCCAGATGAATGGCGAAGATTTCTCCATAGAGATAATGCATGGAAATGGCAAAAGTGTTCATTTGTTGGAAATATTTCAAAGACGATGACGTGTTACTTCATTTGGATATTCCTATGGTACAGTAGAGAAAGTTTCAAGAAAGCCTGGTCCTTATGAAAAATGCCAAGCCCATCAATCTACCTAACTGGCCTTCTTATTAACCTGACTACTTTTAGTTTGGTTGCTACGGCCCTGTTAGTGGATGTATATTTTCCCAAGAACACTAGAATAGGCATAAGAGCAGCATACATTGTGTCGTGTTCCTTTTGTTGTTGCAGGAAATATTCCCAAATCTAAGATGGAGCAGGAGTAGAATGAGAGACTGAGTAATGGACTGGTACATCTTACCAGTCCATTATCTCATCGCCTGTCCCTATGTCGATTGCCTTATACTCTGGATCTATGTCCATAGGCGAGGTTTCAGGAGCTGTATGGTGTTCTGGTACCAGATCTTGTTCCATAGTGCTAATATTATCTTACTTTTTACAATATTCAGGCTTAGCATACTTATGGACATCCTAGATAGAAAATATCCCCTCATGTTACTTGCACCATCGTATCCCTGAGGTCACAACATGGCTATGTTGAGATTAAGTGGCAAAGGGTTTTTGAAGTTGAAGGGTAGTGTCATAGGAAATTGAAAATAGCGTTGATTTCTATACCTGAATAATCGCCGTGGTATCCTCGTGCGATTATATACATAAGTGATCTGGCGCTTATTCGGGAAATACTCTGTTTTAACTTGAAAGTTATTTATCCAAATTGATTGATTGATTACACTTTGTAAAATAGGAAAGGTAACATTAGCACTATGGAACAAGATCTGGTACCAGAACAGCATACAGCTCCTGAAGCCTCGCCTATTGACATAGATCCAGAGTATGAGGCAATGGACATAGGGACAGGCAATGAGGTAATGGACTGGTAAGATGTACCAATCCATTACTCTGTCCCTCATTCTACTCCTGCTCTATCTGAGATTTGGGAATATTTTCTGCAATAGCAAAAGGATCAGATGACACAATCTATGGATACACAACAACCTCACATTCCTGTAGCCACTACTTCCTTACATCAACAGTATAGCATTTATCATACATGCTAGCCTCCTGCACACTACGATACTACTCCTCACGGTATTAGTCCCCAACCATTCCCTCTCTTTACTAACTCCTTCCTTATTTCCGTATAATTAGTGTATTTTTACTATTATGAAGTATTCAATCTTTGTATGTATTTTAATTCGCATACCTCAATCAATCTATTATTTGAATTATTTTTCGATATTTCCTTTGTTGCTCTTCAATTACACAAACCAGTCAATTCTATATGCTCCCAAATCGTGCAACTATATTTATTATGAAACTAACGGCAAAGACGTACAAGTTACACTTTTCATCATATGTGTATAAATATACGCATATTGTGTCCTTTTATCATGGATAAGGAGACAGCTAATTTCAAAACAAGTCCCTTTATCTGTCACATTTTGAGGTTGCCGGAAATTGGCTTGATAGCTAGCAATGAGTTTTTGTCTCCCCTTTAGTTGGATAAGGGGACACCTAATTTCCAAACAAGTCCCTTTTACTGTCACATTTTGAAGAGCCTGAATTAACTTAATCATAAGCAATTACAACTGTCTCCCCCTTATCTTGAATAAGGGCACATCTAATTCCAAAACAAGTCGCATTTCTGACCAAATTTTGAGGTAGTCTGCAGTGGCGTAGCTGGGTATTTGTTTACGGTTGTGCACTATGGTTCGGGTAATGGTGAATTGTATTGGACAATTAAGTAATTATTTGTAAGGTAGCTCTACAAATTGAATGTATAATTGTTTCATTATCTGTCTCAAACAATTCAGAGATTAAATATATTAAATATGCGGTATAATTTTACTAGTATATCCTACGATAGTCAGAAAACGTGCGAATGATGCGCACTACCTTGGCTATGCCTCTGTGTTGTCAGAAATGGATATGATTACTAGCAATTACAAACTGTGTCCCCTTACCTTGGATAAGGGGACACCTAATTTCAAAAAAAGTCGCTTTTCTGACCAAATTTTGAGGTTGTCTGCAGTGGCGTGGCTAGGTATTTGTTTATGGTCGTGCACAGTGGTCCGGGTAGTGGTGAATTGTATTGGAGGCATAGCAAAGGTGGTGCACATCATTTGCACATTTTAGACTAACGTAGGATGAAATGGGTAAAATGGTAACGGATATTCAATATATTTATCTCTGAATGGTTTGAGATAGATTTGAAACAATTGTACAATCAATTTGTGAAGCTCCATGACAAATAATTATTTAATTACCTGTGTTATCAGAAATCGATATAATTGCTATCAATTATAAACTGTCTCCCCTTTTCTTAGATAAGGGGACACAAAATTTCAAGATACGTCCTTTTACTTGACAAATCTTGATGTTTATCGGGAATCAGCTTGATCGCACAGCATGTTTCATAAGTTTATATCAGTTCAAGCCATTACCGATCTATATAATATGCGCCCATTAGGAAACATTCCTACTAGGTATGTTATAATTTTTGATGCAAACATATTTTACTATAAAGTCTATACATGTCTCTTAATCTATGAATTTTATCAATATATTCGCTTTACGGATGGATAGAAGTCGTACACCATCTATGTCATTAGGAGCATGAATGTTGTACTACTTGCGTACGTCTGTCCGTTCGAGAGATCCTTCAAAATATGTTAGTCATGATAAACATCAAATTTGGCACATTCCAAATTTCCCTAGAGATTAACTCACCTGTTAGTCAGGGGTAACCGGGAACCGAAAATATCATTCAAATATTTCAAAAGCATAGACACGTTTTTCATGTGACTAGACATATTTCACGTCTAAAGTTTCTTATTAAATTGTAATGTGAATTGTTTCACATATTTGGAGCATCACTTAGGGCCATTCTTCGGAATTCTGCATATATGAAGTAGCATGTGTGTGTTCGTGTTTGTATATGTGTTTCATCGCATCTCCTCGGAGATGCCTGGACCTTTGTTTTTGCAGGATACACTTTGGTCACCTATTATGAATAAGGAGTATTTTAGAGATCGGATGATGTGATCAAAAGGAATGTGATTTTTTCAACACATCTTTCAATCACATCAATGCATTATATTTGATATTAAATTGGCCAATCATATTACACTTTGTATTTTGCTGAATTACCGCGCATAACAACATACTAACCCATTGGGATTCAGTTTCTACAGGTTATTCACAATAGATTATAGCTGTCCAATATAATATCCGCCGTTGCGCTTCTAAATAAATCAGATTTGTTGTTGTACACGTGGTTACATACACCTCATAACACATCCTGAGATTGTTACTATCGTGGGGGTCCGTGATACAAAGGTAGTTCATTTAAATGAGGTATAATGAATGTGAGGGGAGGCTTCGGTATTTCAGCTATCAATATCTATTTTCGGAGTAAGGCCCGAACCCTAAAAGTAATTTAGGGAGGGTAAATTATCAAATTCTTTATACACTGAGATTTTCTCGTTCGCATAGTAATTGTGAACAAAAATAATTTCGGCACAGTAAATGAGCTCAAGATTCTTCAACAAGTATATTTATTAATCAAGCGACTACTCATATATGGCCTATTATAGCTATAAGCGATTATCTTACTATTCACATATAAATGGGAAAAATACTGGAAGAATTTAGAAATCTTATTCCAATATGTAGGAGCTAATTTATTCCTGAAGATTTATGAAAAATAAATTGCAAAAATTGGACAACTTCTAGGAATTTGAAGAATATTATATTATTTTAGATTTAATAATTTAAATTTGAATGAAGACAAAATGGAGCGCCGTTACTGGTGCGCGTTCCTCAAATATATGAGCGGCTCTCCAGTTTCGTTTCCTTATTTCACGAAAGAGCGACTCCAGCCTCCGCTTCTCAAAGTTTGAGAGTGGACCTAGAGCGAATTCTTTTGATGCTCTGCCTACATGGACCACGATGGGTGAAAGTTCATATTCGGAATCTCCTGGGGTAATGAGAGTAACTAACCGAACTAAAACAGAAGCAAAAACAAAAAGAGGACGATACGATGAATCATATATTAGGTTTGGGTTGTTTCTACCAAAAGTGACCCTGCATTACCACTTTACGTTATTTACAACCAAACCTTGTCAAAAAATAGTATGACGCCATCTCTTTTACGGAGAAATTTTGTCACAAAACACAAGGAAGTAAAAAATAACCCAATAGAATTTTCAAACGAAAGGCTAGTGAAATTATTAAGTCAAGAAGCATTATAAGTCATTTTTGACAGTCTAATAAGATAGCACAAAAACACCATGTGAATTAGCATTTTTACAGCTAGAGCTAAGAAGGACTATTCAACACAGAAAATCTAATAATTCCAGGTGCTTTAATAATAGCTGAAAACATGCTAGGTGCTGCAGCTGTCAATGCAATCAAGTCAATACCATTTTCTGATACAACGATGGCTCGCAGAATTGAAGAAATGGCGTGTGATGTCTCACAACAAGTTATAGAGAAGATTAAACAAGATAAACGTTTCGCACTACAACTTGATGAATCGACTGATATCTCAAACCAGGCTCAATTACTGATGTATGTGTGCTGCTATGATGAAGGTATTAATGATCAAATTTGGGCGTCTAGAAGTTAACTTGGAAAAACTACTGGAGAAAAAAATATTTGAAGTACTCGATGGTCACATAAGAGCTGAATGTGATTTCAAATGGGAATGGTGCACCAGTATATCTTTAGATGGCGCTCCCTCAATAACAGGACACACAAATGGTCTTATTGCTCACCTTAAGTCAGTAAATCCAAATTTAAAATGGCAACATTGCATGATTCATAAACAAGCCTTGGCAACTAAGAAAATGAGCCCAGAATTACACATGGTATTTGATGATGCTGTTAAAATTGTCAATTATATCAAATCAAGAGCATTGAATTCACGTCTATTTAAGGGGGAAGTATCCTATATAATATGCATAATTTTCAGAAATTTTTGAAATTCTAATATTTTCTGTTTTATTGGATTCTTGGGTTCTTAGGAAGTTTTCCAAGATTTCTGGGCTGTTTTGAATTAATATCTCAAATATTTTTCGCATTTTGCCGTTATACAGTCAACGGACAAAAGTATTCGACCACATGTTATACATTTGAATATTATATCATGGAATTTGAGCGTCTTTCAATCCATTACTACAAATTCTAATTCTAATATTACTATAATGAACTAAATCATAATGGAAATAAGCATGTCACTAATATTTGGTCGCATTTCCTTTAGCCTTTTTCACCTCTTTAAGTCGTACTGGAATGCTGGCATATAGCCTCTGGAGGATATCTATTGGAATTTTCCCCCATTCTTCTCTTATAGCCACTCGGAGTTCCTGAAGAGTATTTATCTTCTGCTCGTGTTTTTCTCTTACAGCGGTAAATAGTAACGCCCACAAGTTTTCTATAGGGTTTAGGTCGGGAGATTGGGGTGGCCAATCTAGAATAGACACTTTCTTGCTCCCAAACCATGACAGCACCTTTTTCGACTTGTGGCACGGTGCATTGTCTTGCATAAACTTTGCTTGTGGCTTTCTTCTCCTGAAATTTCTCCAGAATGTTTGTAGGAACGGTGCTAAAATATTTGAAATATATTTAGATGAATCTAATTTGGTACTTACTTCTATCAGTGGCCCCAATGTGTTATTTGATATGCAACCCCAAAACATGACGGACCCACCGCCACTATGTACAGTTTTAGAAGTACACGAATTGTCAAACCTTTCTCCAGGCTGTCTCCAGACTCGGACTCGTCCGTCGTTATATACGAGGTTAAACTTTGACTCGTCCGAGAATATGACATTATGCCAATCAACACAAGACCAATCTTTATACTTATAATAAAATCCCAACCTTTTTTCTGATTTTTCTTGGAGATCATTGGCTTCCTACAGGCCTTACGTGCATGAAATCCCAGGCTGTGAAGCGTACGAGCCACTGTTTTTGATGAAACTTCATCATCTTTTCCTGAGTTGAATAAGTTCGTTAGAGATTCCAATGTTTTAGTTCTATTCGATTTCACAATATTCTTCAATTGACGCGTACCATGTGCTGTGATCTTCTTTGGGCGTCCGGTCCTCGGTACATTTTGAATGTCTCTTTTACACTCCCACTTATTGCGGAGCGAGATGATCGTAGAGTGTGATAGAGAATACATACGAGCTATTTCTCTAACTCCATGTTTATTTCCATTCAATAAACCAATTATTTGGTTTCGAATATCAATAGGAACTTCACTAGTCTTGGTCATTGATTAATATAAATTGAATCTAACCATAAATATAGAGGATAATATACTAATGAATCATCAGCCAAGGATATATACATAGTTGAATATTGAATATATTTCGGTAAAGCTCTACTAGTGTTGATATTATTACCTTAAGTATACTCTACATGGTCCAATAAAAATACGCGTTAAACTATTGTGAAATGGTCGAATACTTTTGTCCGTTGACTGTATATTCTGATGACTTCTTTAAAATATTTCCATATCTCACAAATAATTACGCATCTCAACACGTGTCACAATTTGATTGTCTGATTATGAAATTTGACTGAAGTATTCGATATACCCCAATGCTGATATAATTTTGCACATGTTCCAATAGAATATATAAGAATGTCTCGAGAATTTTCAAAATCCCAAACGTCTCCACCAGGCTATCTCCCACCTGAAAACAGAGGGAGAGCCTCAAGATGTACATATACAACCCGCAAATGGGGATTGGAGAAAACTGAAGAGACTCCAGCGAAAAGGATGAAGCTGGAGGATTTTACGGTTACAGAATCCTCAGAGTCACTACCAGAGCTTCCTAGTTCAGAGGAAGAATTTGTACATTTTCATTATCCTTCCTGGAACTACAGAGTAAGCGATAGTAAATGCGGCTGGACAAGGGAGAGTCTATTCAGATGGAGGAAAAAACCTTATAAAACTCTAGGGCCAGCACCTAAATTTAATGTACCGTATCCTACTTATTAGTCATTAACAAACTCGCTTTACCCTGCTGGGTTTCATAGTTATCTTTTTTATTCGCGAAATTTATATTGATCCCTATATTCCATTTGTGTTTGCAATTATTCTTACCAATCCCTTCTCTTCAAACCTTTAGCATATTTATTGTCATTTTTTCTCTATCAATGATCGCTTTGGAGCTCTGGAGAGCTAAAATTGGGTTATTCAATTCAAAGAGAATAATGTTCTTCTTCTCCCAGCACTTTCAACTAGAAATTGCGTCAGGCATAGCTCTTCTTGCTTGTGTGATCTCAATGTTACTTGTAATTGGGTGTGTAGAACTAAACCCGGGTCCAAAGGGTGACGGAAATAAGAATGATGATTCATTGTTCGTCAATACTGTTCCTAAGAATTTTGATTTTGTACAACCTTCTTCGTCTATTGCACAATTTACTGCAACAGATTCAAATTTTGCTTATATTCCTCCAAATTGATTTGTTTATGGTAAGAAAAAAGTAAGAAAAGTTTTGTTCATCGTTTCAATCCGAAAACTATCCGACCTCCTACCTCTTTCGGCCAATCAAGTTTGACTTCTGATTTTGAAGAGTTGGAACTACGAAGTAAGTCCCCTAAGTTGGATGATAATGTTGACAGTGAGCTGTGTGAATTAGAAGCCATCTCTGAAGTTTGTCTCACTACTTCTGAAAGTAAACTTAGTCGTAGTTGTATCGGTGGTATTCAGCATAAAGATATGGATATATTTCAGATTGGGAAGGAAAAACCAGTAACTAGAAATTTGTCAAAGGTCGATGGTCAAGTTCTTATTGACATAAGTATACTTGAAAACAGTTTAGCTGAAGTTTCTATGTGTAAATATTGTATGAAAGGAAATTTAGGACTGTACCAATCCTGTTATACGAATGGTGTTGTCAAGCATTAGTATATTATCTGCGAACAGTGTCGACATTCTTCAGAATTTTATTCGCTCCCTAGATCCCAATCCACTGAGGGAGATAATAAAATAATGTTTGGTCACAATATGTTACAAGTATTGGGTGGTAAGCTTGCTGGGATTGGTAAAAGTGGGATTGATATTATGAATTCAATCATTGGTTTATCCCCCACCCTTGCTAATAGGGCATTTTATGCAACCCAAAAACATGTATCAATGGTTTCTATGGTAATGGCTGTACGCAGCTGTAACCGTGCTGCTGAAAAGTTGAGAAACATGTATCATAAAACAAGGGGATGAATTTCTGAGTGTTGCAGTTTCGTATGATGGTGCCTATCAAAAAAGGACAGGGAAAGGTGGTGGCGGATTTGCGAGGTACTGTTTTGCTGCAGCCATTTCCATAGAAAGCGGCTAAATACTAAGCTTTGAAGTTGCTTGCAACGGTTGTTGATATTGTGTCGAAAAACAAGAAGCTCTAAAAGCAAGAGGTTGTCTAAGGAGGATTATTTCCTATGGCTAGTCGAGCACGGGAAACATGCCAAGCAAAGGAATATGGGGATTATACTTCCGTGGCTTTAGAGTCTAAGTTAGCTCCTGTTGTTTTCCGTAAGTCTATTGACCAAAAATTATTATATTCTACTGTGGTTGCGGATGGGGATGACAAAAGTATGAATATCTTGGTCGACATTGATATTTATGGTGAATATGGAGTTGTTATTTCACGTGAGGAATGCCTTAGTCACGTGCAAAAACGTATCAAAATACATTTGGTGGAAAAACAGAAGCAATTTATAGCTTCTCAAAAAACATTGATGCTACATGAGTTGGCTGTAGCTAAAACTGAGAAAGCGAAGAAGCATATTAGGCAGGCTTATAGACCTTTTACGTTTCGTGACTCTAAATTAGTAAGGGAAAAATGGGACGATAGTGATTTAGATAAAAGTAGTTTTGACATCGAATTACTATCAGACTCTACTATTGACAAAATCACCTCCCTGTATGGTTATACCATAAAATCTAATTCTACTTCTACATTACCTGAAATTCGGGATTTATTATTGGCCATAGTTTACCATTTAGCAGCTACAGACGAGAATTGCTCCGAAATGCATCAGTTTTGTCCTGAAGGTGAGAGCTCTTGGTGTCACTATAGGAGAGCAAAATTCTTAGGAGATCCCATACCTTCACATCCAACAGCTCTCTCTCAATCATGCAAAGACCGGCTCATTGAAATCCTAGGACCCTATATGACACTTTCATTTTTAGATAAGGTGAAGGCGGGTAGGACATCAAACTTGAATGAAAGTTTGCACAATGTCATTTGGTCTTTTATTCCTAAAACAAGAGCAATTGACCTGGACCTGATGCATTTTGGATCAAGCCTCGCTGTCATTAAGTACAATGATGGTTTTGCTGGTATTACAGATTTAGTTAGGGAGTTAGGATTGCAACCTTCACAATCCTTTATACGCTTCTGTAGTTCGTCTGATAATGATAGAATAGATTTTAGCAAATTAAAGAAAGGTAAAGAGTACACGAAACGTAGATGGTCAATAAAGCAATCCAAACGCAGGAGGAAGAGATTAGGTGATGGATATAAGAGTGGTGCATATTCACATGTAAGTGTTAGTAGTGATGTTTGTTGTATGTTGTGTGGTGGTGATGAGAACAGTGGTGCTAAATCTAATAGTAAAAAGGTTGCTAAGATAGATGTATTTGATTGGACCTGTTGTGATGTGTGTAATAGCTGGTTTCATAATTTCTGTCTGAATAATATTTATGGTAGTGTTTTGTGTGTAAATGCGGAAGAGCTATGGATATGTCCTACGTGTCAGCGATCATAGATATACCCTATTTATGTATCTTTTACGATAGTATAGTTGTGTTCTCTTGTAATATATTATTGTATTTAGTTGTATTCTTAGTATACTAGCATATTCCAGCCTTTAAACTATTGAAAACATCATTCTATGTAAATTTCTTACTTTCTGGGCGATTATCTCAGAATGTAAAAATTTCCATGTCTAAAAATCATAATTTTAAATATATATTACCGATTACTGATTTGTAAACGGATTCTGGTAGCTTAGACAGTTTTGTAACTTTTCTAATCTTTCGAACTTTGATTTAAAGTCTAAAAATACGATAATTTAAATAAAATATTTTTAATGCCCACATGTAAATTCAACCAAAGCTTGGGAAATCCAAAATTACTTCCTGGCTGTTTTATAGAAAATCGAGTGAGTAGAAAAGCTATTTGTAAATGTATTGAACGTTTTAAAACAGTTATTGAATGTAATTAGCCTTTTGAAAATTTTAAATTATTTCTAGAAATTTGATCCATAAATTTCAAATAGGAATTTCGATTTTTAATACTTGCTAATATTAATGCATTTTTGGAAGGATCGAAGGGGGTCAGAAACCTACTAGAAATTTGGGCCAAATTTATCAAATACTTTCACTATAAGGTTGTTTCAGGATACTTTCCCCTTAAAATAATGTGTGAAGAAATGGGGGCAAACCACACGCAATCATTGTTGCATACTGAGGTCAGGTGGTTGTCGAGAGGACGAGTCTTGACGAGACTTTTTGAAATGAGACACGAAGTATGTACTTTTCTCTCAGATATGAAATCTGATTTGAAAGTTCATTTTTGGACGAAGACTGGGTTTGTCAATTAGCCTATCTTACAGACGTATTCAGTAAAATACACGAGCTAAATCTTCAGTTGCAAGGATTTGATATTAATATTTTTCAGGCACATGACAAAGTGAAAGGCTTTTACAAGAAAGTATTGTATTAGGGGGTTACTCAAGTTGAAAAAGGAGATATCACCACTTTTGATTCGCTCAGCAATCTTATCATTGAAAATGTAGTTCTCACAGGGAGAGTGATGGTAATAATTAGCAATCACCTAACAATACTTGCAAATACTTTTCTGAAGTATTTTTCTGAAATAGATCTAAGAGATTTGACAAATACTTGGATTACTACTCCTTTTGCAACTCAGTCAATTTCTGAAACGAATCTTAGCAATAAACTAAAAGAAAATTTGCTTGGTCTGTTGACAGTTCCATTAGATCTATTTTAGACAACATGCTCTGTGCCAGTTTTGGACATTTGCTAGCTTTGAATAAAAAATATTAGTAATGTTGCAATTACTCAGTTACTTCCTTTTCACTCAACATACTCATGCGAACAAGGTTTCTCAGCCCACACTACAATTAAAACAAAACTCAGAAATCGCCTGGATCCAGAGTCATCTCTGATACTAGCATTGACTAATATTAGGCCCAGAAATAGTCAATTTTAGAGCTTAAACAGCACCATTTATCCCATTAGGTTCAAGAATACCTTTAGAATTTAGAGTAGAAATCTATTCAGAAGTAATTGAATAGGAATTATCATCATTCTTTATTATTCACTTGAATATTACTTAAGAATTTATAATACTATATGTAAAAATTAGATGTTGGGGACTTGGGGGTACGCGTAAAGTCAAAAATAGCTAGGGGGTACGCTGAGAAAAAAGTTTGAAGACCACTGGTTTACACCAAGGTAGAGAAACAAGTCGGCAAAGGAAAATATACATATTGAAAACAAAGAAATCTTGTAAAACAAGATCGGAAGATATACACCGAAATTTCTCGAATCAAACACGGATATAATTTGGAACAGAAAAAAGATAATTCTTCCTCCAGTGATTCCGAAGCTGAAGGTGAAAGTGATGAAATTGACACATCTGAAAAAAAGCGTTGTATCTTGTATGTCGATCACCTCGTACAACTACCAGGAATTTCATGTCGTGTATGCGTGCTGCATTTGTACGGAAAGTAGTGAGAGGCTTGAAGAAATAGAACAGCCTTGTACGGTCTGTCGTTGTACAGTTCAGAGAAGATTTCAAAATTTTCCTAAATAACTCCAGGGAAATGTCTGATGTTGAATATATTTTTTTATGTTTTCATCAAACTTTAATATAGTGATCACCATTTTCCATGACAATAATATATAATCAAAATCTATTACAACTTGTGAAGTAGTGGCAAAATGGATTCTAACTTGTGATAGTACTCAGTAGAACCAAGAGGTGCTTCTAACTTAGGACGATTGATAGAATTCTAACTTATGACAGCATCAAAACTCTAACTCACACAGGCACGAGGATATCAGTATAGGGACTACTAGATCTTCAGGAGACCTTAGATGACCAAAGGATCTATGTCGAGGTCCGAATTGTCAAAACCAGCGGTCTACTGGTTGTCACAATCATCAATATAGTTATAAATTGTAATATAATTCTATAATCAACTACAGTACACCTGGATTATCCGAACAAGGGATGGAGTCGATAAATCAATTTTTGGCTACAAAGTTAATAACAAAACTCCAATGGTGGTTAACCGGTAGTGAAGCGAAGAACAAGAGAAGCACGCTCGAAGACTGTGGCGGGGTTAGCACACGACTCCTAATGGGTCCAAAAATGATTGAGTTATACCTCCTGGGGCTGACCTGCATTGAATTTCTGATACGTAGTAATGATCCTAACAAAGATGTCAAATTTGCACATTCTGAAATCCAGGTAATGGAACTATATGAGCATTACGTGTCTGTGTATTCCAGTCACTTCGCAACTCGAATGGAGTAATATATGACATCAATATCCAAAAAAAGTTACATACAATCGAATTCGAGGTATTTTTACACCGGGTTATTTTGGCCAATCGGATTTCTAGGTATCCAAAATGATCCTGTCTATCAGTATTTAGCATAATAGAATATTTTGTCTATGGGGATAATTTGTCTTTTTGGTAGTGCAATCAAATAGACAAAATAACCCGATTTCGACTGTATTTATGACAAAAATGCAAAATTTGGAATCTTAATACTGCATTATCCCTGTGTTGAGGTTTAGAGCATGATTAGTGTACGTATATGATCATTATTATGAGATTTGGATCTGTTTACATTATCTTTATAAAACAACAACAAATTATAAATAAGATTACCCCAATTATTCATATTGATTTCTTACTGTACCATGATTATGAATTAACAATTGGTGACCCAACAATTGGCGGCATTCGAATATTCCATGAATACTGATAATGAAGTAATTCTTTAGTTACGTAAATAGATAGCGCGGACCTGATTAGATATCTACAAGTCCTACACCCACTCATCACTGATGGGGCGCTAGCCGCATCTAGCCTAATGCTAGCGGCATCACTGCTCGTAGACATGAAAAGGGCTGAGAAAACAAATATAAAATTACAACCTGTGGGGACAGCTTAGTCAATTAAATTCAATTTGTTTAAAAAGTTGCACTAATAATTGAAGGAATTATGAAAGGTCAAAATGAATCCCAATGCACATAGTGCATCCAATTAATAGCTCCACTTTTAAACAAAATGAATTTAATAGACTAAGCTATCGGCACTGGTTGAGATTGTACATATTTTCCTCGCTCCACTCGGATTTAAAATCCATCATACAATATATTTACAATTTACTATGATTAGCCAGTCCAAAAATGTTCAATTTGTTTGCAATAATTATCAGTTGACTAAATAATATTAATAGAAGGGAATACAGGAGGAGATTTCATCGGTACAAATTCAAGAGTGTCCAATTCGTAATCAACGTATTGAATTACCCCCCTTTTGTTGTTTAGAATAATCTTCTACGATTATTCAAAGGTTATATTGGGAAATACATATCTTATAAATTATCCATAAGTAATTTGAAAAATATTATATTCATAAATATTATCGAAATAATTAAAGCTACCGTTAGATTTAGATATTCAATGAATGCATATTATATACAACACAAGAAGTACCTATTGTTTAACTAATAAATAATTAACGTCTAAGAACGACAGAATTATTAACGATGACAGAGTGCTATATAATGAATATTTTCCATTTACCTGCAGCAAAAACTACAACCAATATAAAATTCTAGAAGAGTACGAAGGTGTTAAATTCTTTCTCTTTTCTAAAGGTGTGAAAATTTTGGCACCTTTCCTGTCATAATTTTTTGCTGGACGCCTGAAAAAGGTTGACCAGTGTGAAATAGTGGCACTTGATGTCCGATTGCTTAGCAAGGGGAGAGGAACACCCGACGAATATCTTCAATATTTCTCACACCATATATCACCGGAATTCTATCCAGTTTGCCTGCAGGGCTTTTACAGAGAAAAAAAAGAAAAAATAATATAGGCAACCATTTCAATACCGGGCCACTATACAAAAGTATAGTCAGTACAGTAAAAATATAGGCAACCATTTCAATACTGGGCCATTATTCTAAAGAATAGTTAGCACAGTAAGAACTATATCTACTGACGCCATATTTTTGCGATTATGACAGAGATTCTACTTCCATGGTTAAATTTGACAAGATTATATCCCATGTGACATTAATTATAAGCATTTTAGGATGTTAGGACTAAAATAATATAATATGAATGAAATATCGAAGGGCTGAAATTTGACAAGTAGGGGCCTTTGGGGACTGGCTTGGACAAGTTCCAGTCTAGGAAAATTAACAAGATGACAACAACGATAGGAAGAATTATAAAGAAATTGTCACTTCTCGGCATTCTAAATAAATACTTAATTAGCAACTGCTCAGCCAATATATATGATTATGGGTTCAAGATTTGATGGAATATGTAGACGACTAAAACCTAACAAGCTGACCAAATATTTCACAAAAGTGCATAATAATTGCATTAATACTACGTCATCATTATTTAGCAAACGAAGTAAATTCATTAAATTAGATTACATACATCGATGTCGAGGTTGGGAGTTGGATGTTGGTGGGTATATCTCGAGAGGTGTTTTCTTGAGAATGGGAGGAATTGCAATTTTCTTCAAATTGAGCTTGGGCAGGGTAGCAGAAATTTGAAGATTCTGTATAACCGGTAGAGTATGTATGTCTGCCTTCTTGGAGGAAAAGCACTGATGGATCACTAAAATATATCTTGAGATAATAATGATGTTAGAAGGAAAATAAACATACAAAATAATTACAGTGGATGTCGGTGTCAGAGGGGCAGTGGTCCTCCGGGTGAGCTGTCCCCCCGGACTTGTGGCACTAGGGTGATATGTCCCCCGGACCTCTGGCACTAGGGTCAGTAGTCCGGGGGACATCTGACCCAAAGTGGGGACTACTTACCCTAGTGCCAGAGGTCCGGGGGGACACTCCACACTAGTGCCATTCGTCGGCGGGACTCCTTGCCCTAGTGTCACTAGTCCGGGGGACATTTGGCCCTAGTGCCACTAGTCCGGGGGGACAGAATTTAGGGAGGACACATGACACTACCACACCGGTAATAAGAACATTCTAGTTATACGATTAATCTTGAGGAAAATAGTCCTCATAAATCTATACTATTAAATGAGCAGTGTCTGTCTGAATACCTGTAGGCATGTAACTATGGATCTACGCCTGTCTTCATCATAGGTATGAACCAGTGGTCAAAGAAGGTCGACAATGGTACCAAACAACGAAGAAAATTTACAAACATTGCAAATTCTTTCATCAGAATTTCAAGATTGTCACACATCTTTGAGATATGGTGTGAAATGAACTTGGCCAACCAGTTCGAGGGTGTATCAATTGAGATTATCTTGCCCTATCAGGTCCTAGCCTCTAATACAGGTCAATTAAAATGAAGAAAAATATTCAAAACTTAAAATTTAGCAAAATTGGCAAATGCAAATTGAATCACCATGTGACCATGCGAAAAATATAGTAGATTTAGGCTGTAGCGTGTGAAACGTCTATATTGAGTCGTTAAATGTTCAATAAGTATATAGTAAATATTACTAACTAAAGCAGAACACAGGAGACACCCGAATGGTAACTTCTTCGAACACGATATGTTCGAAGGACGTGCAGCGATAGCAAGCGTGAGCTTGCGAGTACTGTACAATAAATTATGGTTATAATAACCTACATTATTACTGGCAAGAATGTTCTTCTAACGGTATCCACTGTACTAATTGTTCCCTAAAGAATATATGCGGCTAGGTAACGAGTGTTAACTTAGCAAAGGATTCAGCAGAGTATTCGAACCCCAACAAAACCTCATTTACTCAAAATTACGGGTTTTATTTTGAAAAGAACGACATTAGGGTAAAGAAGAAAGTTGGTACATTTCATATTATCACTTATAATCACAAATCGTTCATGATTATGCAATTTTTAGGATATATTGAGATATGTTTCAGCTGGCGTTAATTCATAGTATGTGTAATGCTTTCGTAAATGTGGTAGCGATACATATCTTGAAAAATGTTGGGAAAGAGTGGATACAAATTCTGCCTAAATAATGGATGGTATTGGCTTTAACACTAATAAGAAATTTATGTTAAATAAAGAAGTGAGAAAAGTTGTTTTGGTATTCCTTTGAATATCTGGTGAGTCGTACTAATATTACTAAGATAGAGTCTGTGTTCACTTCCTTCCGTTATATGTGTTTAAGACTAATAATTAAATGAACATGTTTGAACCATTATTAAAAAATTAGAGTATTAGATTATTCACATTTATTGTGATTTAGATGATAAGGATGGTAAGACCCTAAGAAACAGATCTCCCTTTGGCAAACATTCTGCATACCGTAAAATGAGGCCACATGACTCACTGGGTTTGATTTAGCCCAATTTTGAAGTTCTCAAGAATTTCGAAGTCATTCCATATTAAACTTCAAAATGACGAAGCAAATTTGAATATGTGATAAAAATTTGCGTAGCCATTTTGTTTTAAGTTTAATACTGAATTACTTAGAAATCCTTGAGAACTTCAAAATTTGGGCTAAATTATTGAGGTCATAAAATGATACAATTTCCAGGCTGTATTCCGTTAATAAGGATAGCAGAGACGAAATCTCCAATATGCTTTCAACAATAACATTCGAATAAAATCCTAACAAATTAAGAATACAATTATGGAAATTTTCCAAACAAATTCAAAAATAGTCCCAATTAGCCCGTTTACTGCGAAAAATCGCCCTTATCCCGATTTCATTCTAAATGTCCTTGGAGAATTTGTCAATGCAATTGTGTCTATTGACAGACTGAATAGTCAAAAACTGGTAAAATGCCGGCGGAATACCCGGCGTTTTACCAGCTTTTGACGCTAAGATACTATCTGTATATCATTTGAATTAATTTCACCAATTTTGGCACTAATAAGGATTTTTGCTACAAACGTCAGAAAATTTCTACATTTCGTTATATGTATTTAACCAGTATTTGTTGAATAAATTAGCTATCAGTAGGAGGTACCATTAATATTGACTATGGGAAGCAATTTCCATCCATCGAGAGGGTGAAGTTCTCTCAGGTTGAAAATGAAGATGGCACGGCCGGAACTCTTTACTATGGCTACGCAGTAGAATGCGGCACAAAAAATCCGCAAATGACTGCCTCACGACACACAGCAAATATTCAATATTCCTCTATAATAACAACTACGGTAGAAGTATTACATTCCTAACAAAAAGGAAGACTATAATTTTGCGCATAATTTCAGAAACCCTTGTCTGTATAGTATTACTTTACATAATCCTCGTTGAAGAGCCAGACAGTGAGTTGTTTCTCTAAATCTACCAAATGTATCCCTCATATATGAACTTCTCTACGCCACTCTGAGAAACACTTACTCTGTGATACTTAAGTATGAAAACTGATAATGAGATTGTACCTGATGTTGTTTTGCCAATAAATTTACATTGATCAGGAAAACCACCTATAAAACTAATTTTTACAGAGGTGTATATTAGGAATCTAAAAAATACCACAGGTTCTTTACTCATTATACATAATGTAAAGATCTAAATCAATCAAAAGGATGACATATTGCAGAATTAAAGAATCCTAATATTTATGATTCTCAATTATGAATTGCTTGACTAATTGTCGTGTTGGGAGTTGACTGAACAAATCATGGTTGCACGAAAATTTCGGAATTCCGTCAGATACATGAATTACTGCATCTTTGATTCTAAAATTCATCATGAGTAACCAAGTACTGAATGTTTTACATAGGATTCGAATGCAGAAATCAATTGTACAACTTCAGATCTTTATTAATGAGGACTTTGATTATTTATTGTGTTTACAATTTAATCAAATTATAGTCTGGAAATCCGAAATTAGAGTCTCAAACACAGTTTAGGTAGTTTTCCCAATTAAATAAGGTTTAGCATAGTGTGATAACCAGTTTTGACCATAAAATAGGGTTTAACCCACTAAATAGGGGTGTACCCCGGATTAAACCATGGGGAGGGGGTTAAACTTGCCAACTCTGTTTAAATATAAAATAATACATGGTAGCACTTTTAGAAATGACATACTGCACATGTATGAATAGATAAATAGATTATATTTTTCCATAACTCATAATCGAAACATCGAGCTATAGCATTGAAAATATTCACCTGTATTTAAAAATATGGATGATCAATTAGATTATAAGAGTATCTCAAATTGGATCGTGATCGGATCAGACATCCTTTTAGAATTTAAGATCGACACCGGGAACGCAGATCATAATTTCAGGCATGATCGGGATGGGATCTAGATCCTATAATTGAGGATCGTCTAATGCCTAGATAGGATGCACATTTTCGGCTTCCAGACAGAGTTGTAAATTTTATTTATCCGGAATTTGATTGACTATTATTATTATTTGGATTTGGATTTGATTAAATATTTGAGTCAAATAATTTTGAAAATTTGGTGGCTGGTGCTCATAATAACGGTGGATAATTATCTGTACACTACAGTAATATATACTATTATATCTACTGTTGTGTAATACGTCTTCTTAGATTATTACACGTTATACACGTATTATCTACATAGTATTATATTAAATCATATCTAACTAAGTACGCATCTCAATAAATTCTCTCAATATTATTTGGATGTGATTTGGGTAGATTTGATTCGGATGTATCTAATTTCAATTTGAATTGATTTGATTCGGATTTGAATGAAATATCAACTAGGGTGCGACCCGTAAAGCCCGTGGTCCGTGGCCCGCTATCAAAGCCCGCGGCCCGCGGCCCGCTTATTTATTCTACCAGCCCGTGATTTAGGAAATTTGTTTATTTTATGGCACTGTTGGCTGAATTCGTGAATGTATTCTCAAAGAATTGAGAATTCCTATAAATTCCGCGTTATAAGATGCGGGAAATCGTGTGCGCAAATAGTATATATATAAAACTTTATATATATACAACAATTTGATTGTTTCGTTAGTTACAGATAACACTGACATGATTCTACCTCTCTATGGGGATTATTAGATTAAACGAAAATAACATTTATAATACTTGTGATACTTACATATACTAAAATAGTAATCATTTCATGACCTAATTCTATAATTAAAGTATATTCATCATCTGTAAAATTGTTCTTTTTGACTCTTTTCAGCCCGTTTTGTGCCCGCGGCCCGTGGAAAAAAGCCCGCAGCCCGTGATTTACAATAAAGCCCGCACGGGTCGCACCCTAGAATATCAATCAAATCCACAAGTGCTTCCAGGGCGGAGCAATTTAAGTAAATAAATAGAAGATCCAATAATTGTTGAGTCAATTGTGATTCAATACTAGATCCATTAGCTAATATAATTACGCACTATTAAGCGAAATAGTCTGGAGAGAAACACACAACTCACCTGAATGTTAAAAACTTAACTCACTTAATTGTTTTTCTCCTGGACTCGAGCATTTAACATGCATCCAATCAAAAACACAGAATTAGTAGAAAGTGTAGAATATAAAAGGAAAGAGCAACAAAAATTGGAGAGCAAAGTTATGAAGTAAAAACAAAAACAGTACAGTAAGGGGTAGATTATTGTGAACCAAGAACCCAAAGAGAGTGTTACAATCTAATTGATAAAATATATACAAAATAATAAGCAAAAAGATTGATTACGAATGTCGAAGGAAAAATTTATCAGGAATCCGATGGGACACAGGATAAGAGAGTTCATAATAGGCGTCAAAGAATGTAGATAGAAATAGAACATATTAGCATATACACAGAAATTAAATTAAGTATAATTAAAATTCAAATCAACAAAGAAGATGAGTTATAATATCTAGTCATTCTAGTGAACTGAGCAAGTTATCCGCAATAATGTAAGAAAAGGAATTGTGCTATTTATCTTCCAGACATAGGCATGATTACTATCTGGCCGAAAGAAGCAAAAAATCAAAAAATCTTATAAAATCACAAAATTAGAATAGGGTAAGTATATATTTTGATTCGGACATATTTGTATCTAAGCAGTATAGTAGTTTGAGGAAATGACTGAAACAAAGTATCTCAAAAAACATGGGACACAAGATTTGGTGATGGTGGTGAGACTATTAACTTAAGAATTTCTAGAATGATTTGTTGCATTTGTTTTGAAAAACAAAAAAATGGTTAGTTCTTTTTCATATAAAAAAATAGGTAAGTCTTTCTCATGAACACTGATGGACCTAACTATAATGTTCCTGAATCATAATTTAGCTTAGGCCTTATTGCAAAATATTGGAACATCTAGAATGTGTGTGTGGTAGTATTTTTATGGTCACCATAAGAACATGTATTTAGTGCTTTTGTTGGATTTTTGAGCTGGTGAGCTACACACATGAACACCGATAGGCCTAAATATATGTATTTGACCAAATAATATATATATACTAGGGCTATTGTGAGAATATTGCAATTTCTAGAATGTATTTGTTAATTCAGGGCCGTAGCCATGAAAATACAAGTGGTCCTGTTGAATACAGCAAAACAAGGCCAAGTGGTCAGATAAAGCTATATAATACAGAATCAATGTCCACATCAACGATATAAGCGCTGGATATTATTTTCGTATTCAAAATATTCAATTCTTGCAACATTTCTCGGGGAATGCAAATAAATTTGATGTGAATATAACTGAAAGCGCCCTAAATTTTCGCATATCTTAGGCTTGTTTCTACGGAAAAATTATATATTTTAAAATCATATTTTCAAAAATAAAGATACTAACTAAATATTGATAAAGGCCTGGACAATGATGAAGATTACATATAGCTTGACGAATATATCCAAAATTATGATTCTTGGGTCTACGGCTACCCAGGCTCATAGAACAAGACCCCAATGTTATCACAATAATAGGTTACTTTGGAGTGAGTGGAAGGATTCTAAAATTGGTGTACCAATGTATATTCACTATCCCTTCTAAGAATCGGCCAGGAAATGGCCAAATTTCCATCTTTGTGGGCGGTCCAATGTTTTCAAACGCCGAGTGATCAGCCTAATACATGAGGGTAGACCGCTTAGCTGGGGAATTATGTAAACTATTAAGTATTTACAATTCCCTTAAGGGTGGGTAAACCTTACTTTTGATAATATTATCAATAAGCAGCGAGCTGCGGTAATAATGTTTTCCTTCTGACGGCGCTGAATATAACCTGAACAAAAGGCCAGGTTCAACTATACAACCTGACAGATTGTGAGATTTAGGAAACTGCAGGTAAAAGTAGTCAGGTTAAAACAGGAACAACCGGATCGGTGACTACGGCTCTGTAATTATTAGTTCACAATTAATATAGAATCGGCACATGAAAATTTGGGCCGATCAATGGTTGTGTGAGGACAGACCGATCCCAAGAATTAAAAAAATACACATACAAGTCTTGGTGGTGGCTCTAAAAGAAAAAGTAATGAAAACATTCTTGAAATAGAATAATATTACTGGAGCATTAGTAAATATTATGATTCGGAAACTTTTACATTAATTCACATTGTCATGTGAATGATAGACAGATTAAAGAAAATCCAAAGAGCACCAATAAATTCAAGGAAAATACAACTTGATCTCAAGAGTCACAAAAATATTTTTGGTACGTAAACAAACATATTGAGGTCCATCCATGGATATGTGAGTGACTGACATATTCAAATATTCTAAGAACCACAGGATACATATCTTGGTGGTGTTCATACCTCCTAACCCACGGATGGAGTATTTCTGTGGTGTTGGAGAAATAGTGGGGCATAAATATGGTTTGGCGATTGCGAAATAAAGAATCGGGCTCTGACAAAGTATATAAACAATCTAAGCTGCATAAAACAGTTTAGAACACATTGATATTTCTACATCATACATTGGTGCAACAGTCGGGGACTTGGGGCCATTTTGAAAATTTCGTCTAGAATCAGATCGCTACGTATGAGTATATATCAAATAATTAGAATAGGACAAATTATAGTTAGGACCATCAGTAATAGTGTGAGCGACCAGAAGATTCGAAATGTTACAAAAAACACAAAAACATGTTTTGGTTGGGTCGATAATCTGAAATGTGGCAGTCATAATCAAGAGAACACGATATAAAATTTCAATAGGCTTAGATTATGTCATAATTGACACTCAATCATAAGACAAATGGACATGCGTTGTTGATAGATTCCTAACGTCCCAAAAAGCACAGGAAATAAGTTTTGGCAATGGATATAAAATACAAAGCAAAACACGGTCAAGAATTAAAATCTTAGAGAAATATAATTATTATACAATTGATGAGTAAAACAGTTTGTATTTGGGCATAGAAATGGTTATGACTGTAACTGGTAGATTAAAGAAATTCCAAATTACATAAAAACAAGTTTTGCTGCTTGCGATAAAACTAAATGTTAATAAAGTTCAAGAAATTACAAACACATTTCATAAGCTACAGAATATGTTGTGATGCGGAAAGATACATATTTGGGCCCATCCATGGTTATGAGAGTGATGAAAGATTCATTATGCCCCAAAAAGCATAAAACCCATGTTTTGGTTGCTGGTATGCTCAAAATGTCACGAAGAAAATTAAGAAATAACAAATATAATTCAACTTGCGCGCTTCACTTGCTAGGTCGCTGTACGACAGCTTAGTGCCACAGGTTACCTAAAGAGAAGGGTGTGGCCTTAAAGTTCCTCAATTACTCATTTGTTTCATGATGTCAAAGTCTCAGCCTTTTGCCCCATTATGAACTTCTACGCCCGAATAGAAAATTATACATAAGTATAAAGTTGTTAAATACGACTTTCAATGAGGACGTTTTACGTATGATACGTATTATACGTTTAACCCAAATATTTTTGGAAGTAACTTCTATTAGGATGATCTCTACTATGTAGCCTAAAGACTTCCGAACATTCAAGAAATGCTTTAATACGTGTTTGGATGACGTAATGTGTATCATAAATATGCATTATACTTTTTGTGTTTTGCTTTTGAAGGCATTATATGAGTTGAATCAATCAAATTGTTGAGTGTGAATTCCGGCAATTTGATTCAGTTCCAGGAGGTTTGTCCATTGTAAAGGGGTTTTGGTTGTCCGCTTCTAGGAATGTACGTTTTGAGTGGCTCCACTGTATAAATGAATGATCAAATATTTTGGAGGAATCAAGCAAAAATATTTATCAAGCTTGTATTCAGTTTTATCCGTTCATTACCGAATACTGTCGGGGGAATGAGTGATTTTATGACTTCAAAAGGTGCTCAAATCTCGTTTTTGGAGCAGCAATTGGTTAAAACAGAGTAGTAAAACTTTAGTGTTCCTATTCATTAAGAGCATAACACTCGTCAGTGATCGGTTAATCCCAGTGCTGCCAAGTCTCCGTAAATTTACGTAGACTATGTAAATTTGACTGCTATCTACGTATCTACGTGTAAAGACTTATTTCTACCTATTTCTAGCGAATTATATGTACGTGTAATAATTTTTGTTAACTTCTTGTACGAGATGTACGAGTTATTTTCTCGAAGTAGTACGACCATATAAAATAGTACTTTGATAGTTTGTTGCATGCTGATAGTGATTATAGTTTATAGTTTACAAACGCGAAAGCGTCCATGAATCTACATTTATAATGATAATTAATATCAAGTTGTTAGCAAATGGCATTTGTAAAAGCAGATTAAGACCTGTTGGGGCCCATTAAGGATTTGAAAATGCTTCGTAAAAATTTGGTTTATTCATACATTTTTAGGCAATCTCAGGAAATTTTCTGAATTCACTTGACAGCACTGGTTAATAAAGATCTGAAGTTGTACAATTGATTTCTGCATTCGAATCCTATGTAAAACATTCAGTACTTGGTTACTCATGATGAATTTTAGAATCAAAGATGCAGTAATTCATGTATCTGACGGAATTCCGANCTTATCCTGATCGCCTAATTTAATACCAAAGTAAGCCTGATAAGCTATTTTGGTGACATCTCTAATATTAAAATGATGTTCCTTTGCCATATATTCACCACAAATACAGCAAAAGACATCAGGATCATTGAGGCAACAACGTTTACTGCGTTTTGAATCCATAAAAGGTTCTATGTGGTGAACAAATAGTTGTAAATCTTGATATAAACATACAAACCGAAAATATTTGTAGTATTACCTTAAAATTTAAGGTTGTGTAATATCTAGAAAACTAGAGCCAATTCAGCAAAACTAATAGTATTTTCGGATACAGCAACCCCGATATACCCTAAAACCACCCCAACAATCTGAGCCAAGAGATAGAAATAGTTTTTTGTTGACCTGTGTTATATACATAAACATCCTTAGAATACTTTATATAATTTCTTAAATTGAAGATATATTAGTGATCGTATATTAGAGCTTACCAATGATGCATTTTTAATAAAGTATTGCTAATTAAAACAAACAGAATACGTCATTTCAAACCGGGAATAGTTGGATGATATGGTACGTGTAATATATCAACCATCAATAATAATTTTATTCGAGCCAAATTGCACATATTATATATTATAGGGTAAAATTGCAAGCCAAATTTAATAGACTTGAAGTAATCGATGGTCCAGGAAATTCTATCCCGTGATCAGGCTATACATTGGGAGGCTGTGGTATAAATATATAGTAAATTACCTCTCAGGGGAACAGTTCCGTCATTTTCTTCGTTAATGTAAAGATGCTCTCCTGCATTTCTTCTATTTTCGTCTCCATTAAATATTTTTCTAGTCTGTCGTTCGCAGCGTGCCGTTCTATCTCTGCTCTTGTTTCTGTCTCTTTTTCTAATTTCTCCGCCAAATGATTCACCTTGTTGGACAAATCTGTTACAATCCTGTCCAATTTTTTTATCTCCACTTTTAGAATTCTTACATTTTTTTTCAATGTTCGATTCTGAACTATTAGAACTTCGTTTCGAAGCTTTAGAACTTTCGATTCTGAATTTTCCATTCTTCTTCGTTTCAGCACTGCATACAAAATAGGAATGTGAAGACATCAACAGTTTTAGCATTGAGCAAAATAATTGAATATTTATTGTATATGGTTACCATTCGCCTATCGTATATACAATCTAACTCAACATATTCAAAATACCACAGTCAAAAAGAATAAATCAAGGAAACACTATGCAGGATTCAAATGTATCATAGATTTAATTTAGCTATAATATGTCTGTGGCCATTTTCGTGAACATCCATCAATTTTCGGTAGATTATCCAAACATGATATAGTGGAAACTCTATAAGTAGTGGCGCTCGGACGTCGAAATCTTCTGATAAACCCGAACACCACCATACATCACATATAAAGAAAAGAAAAATGGATAAAATGCATTATATCACACAGACTATGAATTTACTCGTAATTCAAGATTTGATTTTCGTCATTGTTTGAAAATACATCTGAGAAAATTAATCAGGACTATTTGTAAACATAATTGGATAAAACAGTCAAAGAAATTTAAATTTCAATACAAATCAAATTGTTCCGGCACATATCCGACACTTATAGATGTAAATTTGCATTAGAAAAGTATTTCAAAAGATTCAACACTCTATTCACCACTAACTCAAAGTTAGAGGTTGATCTACTGTAGAATATAAGAGGATAAACGTACCTAGATATAATATACTTAAATTGTGCTCTTTTTCAAGCTGGCAAATTATGTTTTCAAATCTGTAAACATTTTGCAGAGGTACATTGTATGAAAATTACAAAGTAACGCAATTGAAGAATGGAATGTATAAAATATATTTGTTGCGGAATGAAGCGGTATTTGAAAAGTAAATATCATATTACACAGGTCAGCAACACAAATTTGCTATTTTAACAAAGCGAATTAAGTTAAGGGTTATCAAGTCTGATTTTCAGGAAATCTCATTTTCAATTTAAATAAAATTTTAGAAATTTCCTGTTAAATTCTTAAGAAGCTACTGGAATTTGATATTTATCCGGCATATATGTGTTCGACGCGAAAGTTTCTTGAAGTATCCCTTATGTGCTTCACTCATGCCACTTTAGTTTTGCAATTGGTCTCGTTTTAATGGCCACAGCATGGCGCCGAGGCAAAAAAGGGGTACCAACTTAAGAAGCATCATTTTCACACGAATCGTTATATGTTTTGAAATGCCAGAAATTGTTCATCTGTATATTACCGAAGATAGAAAATCTGTAATTGCCACCAATTTAAAGTTTTGGAAATAGATGGTTGCAATAATTGTTTAATTGCCTTTGTTACACTAGTAAGAAGCGCTTGCATCTCAGTGGCGACAGGGGAGAGAAGCTTCTCTCGTTTGAAATTGATCAAAAACTTCCTGCAAACAACCATGTTCCTGACCCAGGATCGCTTGAATGCAATGGCAGAGATTTCGAAAGAGTACGAGCTTTGTAACAAACTGGACTTTCCACACATAATTGACGACATTGCCACAGCTATATGTGGGAAGGTCCTCTTTTAGGAAATAAGTGCAGTACCATGATTTTATGTTAAAGTAAATCACTGTTGACATTTCATGATATTTATCCTAGGGAAGGGGGCCTCCGATTGGCTAAAGCTGGTCTTTTGTATTGTAGCTCATCAACTCTTTTCATCAGAGGTTAACTGACGGAGTGTCTCTTTGATATCCTATATCGAACAACCCAAAGGAAACCAGCAAACAACTATCGTAATACTATTCATATCACTTCGGGTTGCTTTGTAGGCAATACATGGCGCTCCTCCTTCACTTGTCATCGTCGCTAAGGTTTTGCAGTCAAACATTCAAGCTTCGACTTCTAGTTTAACATGACCATTTAGGTGAACAAAACCATTCTCATTGAGTGAAACGCCGATTGTTAAAGAATTTGCGCTACATTTCCCTGCACCACACACCGATTTTTACATCACAGGCTGAACAGAAAGGAATGATTGAGTGCTCTTGGGTTTAACAGGGATCCATGGAATACTTCCACTCCAGCACTCACCATCAAAGCTCTCAATTGATTCCTTACTCTTTCTGACATTAGAGAGTTTAAGAATGTTTATTGTCTTCCTCGAAAATTAGTAATCGCAACACTTCACCTGCTGCTTGATTGATATCATGGTTATGAACCTTCAATATGATAGCCCAGTCAAGACGTGTTTTCGGGTTTCAGATAATATTGTTGCAGCAGCCATCGTGAATTTGATAAGTAGAGGTTCAATAGGTTATCAAGTAAATGAACTTGTATACTACCTCGTAATATGCAATATATATAAATAATTACTGCGTTATATAGGTGTAAAATGACCATGTAATTGCATTATATTGCGCCATAGCAACGTAGATGTGAGAATAGAATTTGAAAAATTAAAAATGTTGCGCAATGAAGCGGCATTTGTACTTTTAATATAATACTTATATTACTTAAAAGGAATACATTCTAATAATTCAGGGTGAAAACTAGTGGAAATGATTTTGCTGTCAACAGGATGGCTTATGGTCGAGAGAAATATTGAAAAACTTTTCGCAGTATTGTATCCGTAATATCTGATTAAACTTTTCGTTCCTCAAGAAAATGAATGTTCTATTCAAATTCAGCCCACTCACTTTGCTTGGAAAGCATGTAGATAAACAATAGTATGCATCATAAATTCAATAGATTACTGAAATAGCTTCTGTCATTTATATAACGGATGTATAAAACATAGAATACAGCAATCAAGTGTTGCATTTGATTGACCACAAAAATTGAAATACTTAATTATTTCAGCTGATATCTCACATATTGCTCATTGAAAGAATTCGGGCCTAATGCACCAAAGTAGCCCACTGTGAGCAAGGGCAAGGTTTAGAAACCACAGTTGTCCATAAATACATCAAATCGAAAATAATCGATAGCCTCATCTATCTCAGGTGCCTTTTCTTAAAATCTATGAAATGTAGAACAACTTACAAAATAAGTCGGGTACAAATTTGGCCAATCCATTTCAAGCCAACACAACCATAGTGATACTGACCATAATGCACACATTTACGAGCTCAAAACTAAACGAAAAACAATTTCAAAATATTCACAGAGCAATCTCAGACAGATTTCAATGATGCCACAATAAATGAACCTTCTGCAAGTGATATATCATTTGCACTATGCGAATCTTCAATTTACCACGCAGAAGAACATTGAAGCACCTAATCGCTCTGATAGCTTCGGAATCAGGGATTTGTTACACAGTGGTTTAATAGGGTAGTTAGTAAAGAATATCTATTTTGGTGTGAGAAAACCATATGAAATGTGTTGTTTACATATAGATTATCATATATAAGGAACCAACACATCTTGTCATAACAAGTATATGGCCTAAAATTTCCAAGTTATGACGTCATTGATATATGTGAAATTCTAAATTTTCTTCAATAAATACATTTTACTCTACTTTATCGCCATGAAATCTATTAATTACATATGGGTTATCCGTATTTGGCAATCACCTTGAACATAAAATTTTATTGTAGGGCTTGTATTTATAGAGTTATAACGTCTTTAGAATTATGACGTCACACTTATGATGGAATTTATCTTATTGATTTACATAATATACATTATATTCATACTTAAGTTCATGATAGGTAATCTGTATTGGAGGTTAAAGTCGTGAATAAAGTCCGTATACTAGTTTTCTGATTGTTCATAGTATTGCAGCATTTAGATCTCGTTGTGTGTTCAGATTGACCACATCGTTCACAAGTTAAAATTCTTCGATAGTTTACTAAGGTTGGATCACTTTGAGAGGTTAATCTGACGAAGATATCTATAATTTTGGTCTCAAAACTAACTTTACGAGCTAAATTCTCCCGATATTTTCTAACTAATTTGTTGCATGATTCTGTGCCTTCTTCTGAAAATGCCTTTAAGCCATAGCTAGAATTCGACTCCCGTATTAACTCCTCGAAATGGGCCAAGAGCTTGTGCAGGGTTGGAGTCATGCTAGCCCAGGGGAAAGAACCTAAGATGACAAGGTAGGTATCCTTGCACAATTTTCCCAATTCTAAAATGTTAGCCTTGTGACTTGAATTGAAAACCCGAAAAATGGCTGAAGCCTGAGTATGTATCTTTGATGAGATTGGGCGATATTGTATTGTTACAGTTGATAGAATGCATCCAAGGTATTCAGTTTCATCAGAAAAGGCTCTTCTAGCAACATTCCCTGTTGAGGTGGTTCCACCGCTAGAATTAGGCTGGTTAACCTTTAATCCTGTCTTCTCCTGAATAAATGTTTGAAGGAATTTCATTGACTCCTTGATAACTGGTGAAGTTGGGGACCAGGTAAACTTTTCGATGCGAAGATGATATACCAGCAAATTGAACCACCTAAATTGGTTTAATTATGTGAAGATAAACTCTGAATGATTAATAGAGTACTAGATTACTTACCTAAATACGCCTGTGTATGAATGAAGTGGAGATGCTGGATGTATGTTAATCTCTGAAATTGGTTGATGAGTTAAATTGAAGCGTTCATTAGTCGAAAGAGCAAAGAACGACTCAATGTCATCAATGTGCGAAAATAACTCGATTGCATCTGTGATATTTCTGTTGATGGGGAACCCTTCAAGAACTAAATTCCGGTCCTTCAAATCTTTATGTGTGGCAGTGCACATCTGACAACTGGCTCCTCCAGCTCCAGAGAGAATGGCTGCCATCTTCCCATCAAACATTGAGCGGATAATATCGACATTAACAACACAATTTTCTAAAGGAATCCCATTTTGCAACATCGCTGTATCGAGATTAATCATAGTTTCCATGAAGGAACGAATATTTTCTTCGCATTCTATCGCAGCGCAGAGAAAATAGGTCTTTGAGAGAAGGGTAAATTAGGGGATATATTCTACCAAACAATCCTGTTGGTTACAGTATGGATGGAGATGGGCTTGAAACAAAACAGAATGAAGTTTTTGGTGAAAGTACTAGTTGTCTGCTGGTTGTAGATAGTGTGACAACCAGAACCATGTAAGCCATCTGCGATTTTAAATGTGAGTGGGAATTCTTCACTTGTGGGGCGATCTACCATTGATAATATTGTTTCCAGGGTTTTTGAACTTGAAGACAATATGGTGCGTGTATACCTATTTGTTTAGCTGGATTAGGATATAAAGTTATACTGGATCGCGAAATCATGACATCTCTCAGATTAGCTAGCTTGCTGTAAGATGGGAAATGTATATTGTCTGGTAGAAGTGTTTGACGTAGTTGAGTGTATTTTCGTCTGCCCACTTCAAGTAAATCCAGCAGGAATAAGGCTTTATCAATTGGAACATGCTTGTTACTGAGATTACAGAATCCTCCACTGACAATAATATCTTTTGGCTATCGTAGTAACCTGACGAGTGCTTCAATGCTTATTTCTGTCGCATTCTCAATAACTGAGAGTGACTTAATGCATTCTAACAGATTTGACAATCGAGTACTCTGTTGCTTCAGAGAGAGATCATCAAGATGCTTCCTATGTCTCACTGAATGAATGGGAACTTCACCATCATCAGAAGACGACTCTAGTAAATCAGAAATACGATTTTTCTTTAACTCAGGTTTCATGGAAATGTTAGAATGCCACCATTCTCCTTCTAAACAATCCAAAGATCCTTCGCCTTCTCGAATCTGTCCCGAATTCTTAACAACAACGTTTCCAAGAGTTTCGTATTATCAGTCTATTTCAAAGTGATCTTTGAAATATTTTGTCGTTTTCAAGACACAATTATCTTTCAGGATTCTTGCCAATTCAAGGCGGGACTTTGTGAAAGTTAACTCTTCTGTCATTGTTTTCAAGAAATTCCGAAAAATATGTTGTACTATTCAATAGATTATATATATAAGTCACTATAATAAATTTCAAGAACGAAATTCAATACTATTTCTTTTCATTGTTGCAGTATGCTAAAATGGGAATTTCCTAGCAACGAAAAGTTGTAATGGAATGTCATTGGAAATTATAGGTTGCGTACTGTTTCGGGTTTTGTGGTTTTAGATTATGTTTTAGGGATCGTAGTGCGTGTATCCGATTCATTTTGCGCTGTTGTTTTGTGTTGTTTATTTTTCCTGACACTTTAAGTATTCCTCTTTGTAAAACTTCTGTACGGATTTTACTAGATTTTAGAAATCTTATGTTCACAAAATATATAGAAGATAGAGTCATGGAAACAAGATAATAAGATTTAGCATAGTCGAAATGTATAAGGTATACTAGATTAGTAACATTCGATTATGTAATTGCTCTTATAGTCATTTGAAATTGAGGCTAAATTTAGAAACCATGAAGCCGCAATTTTCCTATGAATATTTCACATCTTTTGATGAAGAAACTTTACAGTTTCTATGGTCTCAATCGCTTAGATATTTTAAATGAGAATCATTCAAACAATATAAAATGAAATAAAGCCATCAAATACGGAATCAATTTTTTGTCTATTCTTTGCTTCTAAACCACTGTGTGTTACGACAACTTATGGAGATTATTACAAATTCTTCGTAAGGTGTAGACATGATGTGGGAGTTGTTTCCTACTCAGGCCAAATCGGCACTCTCCGTCAGAAATTCGAGTATCCAAACAATGAACCCTTTTCAGGATAAGGATTCAGTTCTTTCAGCTTTGGACTATATTCATAGCTGTGGAGAATCATTCTTTTCACTCCTTAATGACCGCAAAAGGTAAGGATTTGTACCAGCATTATTTTGGAATAAATAATGCAAACTCTCCCATTTCAAGCCTTTGGCATCCATGTCAGAATGGAACTAGCAGCTCGGAATACCATTCGAAGAGCCATGTGCATGGCTGTTGGTACTATTTGGCACAAGGTAATTGGATAAAGACACGAAAGCTTGGACTAAGCGATAGTTTGAAAATTAATAACAAAATGACTAAATAGATCAAACAACTGATGCCATCTCCTTTTAGCCCTCTTCACAAATTAACCCCACTTTTGGGTTTCTTTAAATTCCTACCCTAGAACAGGAAGATATGGTAAAGCTCGAAACACTGAAGGAATACTTTCAAAAATGCTGGGTTAGCCCAAATTCCATCAGAGAAACTTTCCATCTACGAACTAAATATCGCAACGAATAATTCAGCATAGAGATCCCATTCAAAATAAATCGATATATATTACTGGTTATCCTCGAATATGGACATTTGTCAATGCACTTAATGATTAATACCGCACATAGAAAAGAATATCGGTAGTTTACGCCAGTGATCTTCAAACTGGGGTACGCGAGGCTTCTCATGGGGATATGCCAGCTCTCTTTGAGATGAGTCGGTAAAGTATGTATGTAATATCTCAGCATCCAGTAAAATGATTTATTCAATCATAATTGTTTCTGACTAGAAGTACGTTAGGTAAGTATTGTTATTACCTTCGTTATTTACACTCTCCTGATTCCTGAAGCTAAACTTGTTGCAAAATATTTATTTTACTGACCAATCTTTTACTTTGTTCTGTACTTAACAGATTCGAGTCTATGTTCTATTTATTCGCCGAGTTCACGTATATAAGTGCTACCTCCTACAATTCTGTTTTCTTTTAATTTGTTTTATTAACATGAATGAATTTCAGATAGATATAGGATGTTGTTCTCAAGATGGTGTGGTTTGCAAGGTGAATAAAATAGTGAAAGTTCATATTCGGAATCTCCTGGGGTAATGAGAGTAACTAACCGAACTAAAACAGAAGCAAAAACAAAAAGAGGACGATACGATGAATCATATATTAGGTTTGGGTTTGTTTCTACCAAAAGTGACCCTGCATTACCACTTTACGTTATTTACAACCAAACCTTGTCAAAAAATAGTATGACGCCATCTCTTTTACGGAGAAATTTTGTCACAAAACAGAAGGAAGTAAAAAATAAACCAATAGAATTTTCAAACTAAAGGCTAGTGAAATTATTAAGTCAAGAAGCATTATAAGTCATTTTTGACAGTCTAATAAGATAGCACAAAAACACCATGTGAATTAGCATTTTTACAGCTAGAGCTAAGAAGGACTATTCAACACAGAAAATCTAATAATTCCAGGTGCTTTAATAATAGCTGAAAACATGCTAGGTGCTGCAGCTGTCAATGCAATCAAGTCAATACCATTTTCTGATACAACGATGGCTCGCAGAATTGAAGAAATGGCGTGGGATGTCTCACAACAAGTTATGGAGAAGATTAAACAAGATAAACGTTTTGCCTACAACTTGATGAATCGACTGATATCTCAAACCAGGCTCAATTACTGATGTATGTGTGCTGCTATGATGAAGGTATTAATGATCAAATATTGGCATCTAGAAGTTAACTTGGAAAAACTACTGGAGAAAAAAATATTTGAAGTACTCGATGGTCACATAAGAGCTGAATGTGATTTCAAATGGGAATGGTGCACCAGTATATCTTCAGATGGCGCTCCCTCAATAACAGGACACACAAATGGTCTTATTGCTTACCTTAAGTCAGTAAATCCAAATTTAAAATGGCAACATTGCATGATTCATAAACAAGCCTTGGCAACTAAGAAAATGAGCCCAGAATTACACATGGTATTTGATGATGCTGTTAAAATTGTCAATTATATCAAATCAAGAGCATCGAATTCACGTCTATTTAAGGGGGAAGTATCCTATATAATATGCATAATTTTCAGAAATTTTTGAAATTCTAATATTTTCTGTTTTATTGGATTCTTGGGTTCTTAGGATGTTTTCCAAGATTTCTGTGCTGTTTTGAATTAATATCTCAAATATTTTTCGCATTTTGCCGTTGTATATTCTGATGACTTCTTTAAAAATATTTCCATATCTCACAAATAATTACGCATCTCAACACGTGTCACAATTTGATTGTCTGATTATGAAATTTGACTGAAGTATTCGATATACCCCAATGCTGATATAATTTTGCACATGTTCCAATAGAATATATAAGAATGTCTCGAGAATTTTCAAAATCCCAAACGTCTCCACCAGGCTATCTCCCACCTGAAAACAGAGGGAGAGCCTCAAGATGTACATATACAACCCGGAAATGGGGATTGGAGAAAACTGAAGAGACTCCAGCGAAAAGGATGAAGCTGGAGGATTTTACGGTTACAGAATCCTCAGAGTCACTACCAGAGTTTCCTAGTTCAGAGGAAGAATTTGTACATTTTCATTATCCTTCCTGGAACTACAGAGTAAGCGATAGTAAATGCGGCTGGACAAGGGAGAGTCTATTCAGATGGAGGAAAAAACCTTATAAAACTCTAGGGCCAGTACCTAAATTTAACGTACCGTATCCTACTTATTACAGTGGAACCCCGCATATCGGGGCAGGCGCGTATCGGGGCAGCCCTCTTATCGGGGCAGTAGGATGGAAATTTGTTATTCTTCAATTAAAATCAACCCCGCGTATCGGGGCACCTCGAATAGAGTTTGTTTCCTTATTGAACATATATTTGTGCCTGAAAACTTAGTATTTATATACGTACAATGGCGGCTAAGCGTCATCCACTCCCAATAGAGACTCGTGCTGAAGTAGTTGAACTCAGCAAGGCAGGTAAATCCGAGAGGCAAATCGCCTTGCAGGTTGGAAGTAGCAAAGGTCAGGTCGGGAGAATCCTTAGAGATCAGCGTGACAAGATCGAGAATCTCAAGGATGTTCAGGGAAACATTCCAAACAACCTCAAAAGGAGAAAGCTTGTGGACATAGCGCCAAAGTACTGCGAAATCGAGAATGCATGCGTCCTTTTTCTTGAGAGAGCCAAAGAGCATGGAATACCGGTAACAGGTCCAATGCTGCGCACTCTTGCCCTCCGTGAGGCTGAGAACTGCAACATCCAAGGGTTCTCTGCTTCTGAAGGTTGGCTTGATCGAGTAAAGAGACGTCATGGGATTCATGGAAGGCACCTTAGTGGCGAGGCGGCATCGGCCAACAAAGTAGTGGTGATGAACTGGATGGAGCAGATCCCAGAGCTGATAGAAGGATACGACCCGAAAAACATCTTTAATTGCGATGAAACGGGGCTTTACTACAAACAGACTACATCACTTTCTCTTGTAATGCCCGGTGATGCCTGTCATGGCGGTAAGGCTCAGAAGGAGCGGTTAACTTTACTAATATGCTGCTCTTGGATGGGTGAAAAAGTGAAACCACTCATCATCGGTAAATCTACCAGGCCAAGGTGCCTTCGTAGTGTCGATCTTGAGAACATGTCAATTTCCTACAAATCACAGAAAAGTTCGTGGATGAACGGAGACATCTTTTCCTGGTGGATTAATGAATTTGAAAGCCTAATGTATCAAGCTGGCCGCAAGGTTCTGCTATTTATGGACAACGCAACTGTTCACAACATTGTAGAACAAATGGAATTCAGGGCTGTGAAGGTTGTGTTCTTCCCCAAGAACACTACTTGCAGCACCCAGCCGTGTGACGCTGGTATCATCCAGACTGTAAAGCTTCTCTATCGGAAGCAGCTGCACAATTTTATTCTCAGTGCTCTCACTCATGAATGTGGGGAAGTAGACCCGTACAAGGAAATCAATCTAGCAAGAGTGATTGTGTGGCTTTTTAGAGCTTGGCGCGACCTCAAACCGGCAACTATCGTGAAGTGCTTCTCCCACTGTGGCTTCTCTAAAGCAGGGGATATAGTAGAGCCACAACAGACACCCCTACTGGAAACGGAGGCAGAGACTCTGCTCTCTGCTGAGGACGAACAGATGGAGATATTCCCCCCCGTCGTGGAGCCAGAAGAATTGTTTGACAAGGTGGTGACTGAATTGAAAGACCAGCTGGAAGAAGTTTCAATTCAGGCTATTGCACCTACCGAGATCATTACTACAGAGGATGATGTGGCAGAAATTCCTAACAACAAACAGGTGCTGCAAGCACTTGAGACAATCGAGCTGTACGCTGCTGGACGTGGAGATGATGAAGTGCTGGGAGGTGGCTTCAACCTGGCATGGTATAGGCAAATTATCGAGGAAAGGGCCCACATGGAGGCGACGCAAACCACCATTGAAGATTTCTTCAAGAAAACTAGTCTTTAGATAGCATAACAGTCTCCTAGTGAACTTAGAATGTGTAGTATTCTGCGTAATTATCAGTCATATTTCAGAGTGTGTCATGATGATGTTTGTGTTCTAAATCGGTAATATTTACAAGGGTGTACAACTATTTTCCTAGAACCCCGCTTATCGGGGCACTCCCTCGTATCGGGGCACTTTTTGCTTGGCAAAAGGTGCCCCAATACGCGGGGTTTCACTGTAGTCATAACAAACTCGCTTTACCCTGCTGGGTTTCATGGTTATCTTTTTTATTCGCGAAATTTATATTGATCCCTATATTCCATTTGTGTTTGCAATTATTCTTACCAATCCCTTCTCTTCAAACCTTTAGTATATTTATTGTCATTTTTTCTCTATCAATGATCGCTTTGGAGCTCTGGAGAGCTAAAATTGGGTTATTCAATTCAAAGAGAATAATGTTCTTCTTCACCCAGCACTTTCAACTAGAAATTGCGTCAGGCATAGCTCTTCTTGCTTGTGTGATCTCAATGTTACTTGTAATTGGGTGTGTAGAACTAAACCCGGGTCCAAAGGGTGACGGAAATAAGAATGATGATTCATTGTTCGTCAATACTGTTCCTAAGAATTTTGATTTTGTACNCTGTCAATATGATCACTAATTAAATATTATTTTAATCCGCTTACTGTTTCGAGTGTTGCTGCTTACTTATGTTACATTCCACATTATCATTCACATATAAAAGCGTATTTTTCACGAATTTTTCCAGCGTTATACAGGAAGTAGTTTGCTAAGGGCAATCAAAAATATAATGCTCTATAAATAAATAACATAAAAGTAGCAAGGAAATGAATGTATCGAAACTGAAAATGGTGGAAACTCGTAGTGAATCATATATGTATAATTTTTAGGGATTGAGAGTTATGTATGCATGGTACAAATCAGTAATATAACACACATTCTAATACTTATATATTAGTATTCCCACAGTATTTAGATTGCATGTAAGGTATCTGTTGTGGCTACTATACTTAATCACTCATATTAAAATAACTATGGTAGATCTTGCATAAAGTCAAGATTGTAAATATGCTACTGGTTCACTATAACATGGTGTAAATATCAACGTATTTAGCTGTAGAACTGGAATTATGGGCTGAAGTACAGGGAATGTATCCAGTTTGATTCCATGATATTTCTTTAGAGGCTGCAGTTAGAATCATCCAGCTCTCTCGCAACTGTTGGTATTATATATCTCAAAGGATTCATATGCGATACGATCAATAAGCTTTTCTCTCAAGCCAATTTCGGAATGGACTGCTGCAATTGGAGAGGAAAGTTTTGGATCTCCAAACTGAATTCAGTATTGGCAAGCATTCAACCCCGTTGCAAACCTTAGCTTTTGTTGGATCACCACCGTATCTTGTTTTTAGATCCTCAAAGGACTTGCGATAATGGTCCCAGTCATGGCATTTCCCTTACCCGTGAATATATTATCATAATATTTCTCTAAACGAATGACACAATCGTGAATATGCCCATATTCATTCATTATCAAAATTAAGCAATAAGGTTGAAATATAGTATGGGAATACATATGTTACAAGGATATGGGAAGCTGGGCACTTATAGCATATTGGCTGGACAGTTTTTGACCATAACTTGACTATCGAATTACAAGTCAATAAAGCCAAAATATCTGACATCTATTACACTGGCCAACAACATTTTCTTGGCTGATAAGTTGAGACTATTTCTAGGGTATATCGGGGTCACTGAGTTCCAAAATGGCACTAGTTCTGGTCATTTGGCTCTACTTTTCGTGATATTGTAAAATTATGTTTTTCAGCATCCGTGAATCTGTGTTCACTGATACCATATAGTATGTATGTATTACATTACAACTAGAATTGAACATGCGTAATAAGCAGATAATTTGAGATATAATATGATCTGAATACTTCTCAATCATGAACGATGTTCCCTTATACGAATTCATCTTGTGTGGTCCTTGGGGGCAATCACGCATAGGGCTCCAGCAGTAATCTGCCAACATGTGAGCGCCCCATCTTCCTTGGTACCGTTCCTCCATAGTCCTGATGTCTTGGTGGAATCGCTCGCCCTGTTCTTCGCTTAAATCACCAAGATATTCAGGGAATCTNGGGACATAGCACATGCTACTATGAGTCCAACAGAGAAAGTCCAAATAATTGAAATGTGATGAAAGATATACTAGATATGGTCGATACTGTTTCCTTAACAGTTGATCTATGTTCCAAATGGCAAATGCTGTGGTTTCACTGGATAGCCTACCATTTATATTAGATTGGTCCTTGCGTTCAGTGGTTTTGGGATGTAAACGATTTCGGGGTCAACTCAATGCAGAAACATTACCGAACACTATGAAGAGATAATCTCATTTTATATATTTCAAGGTCAAATAGCTAACATAATTACTGATAATGCTTCAAACATGTCAAGGCATTCAAACTACCTTGATTTGCCCTAATGGCAATATATGGTTCGATCTCAGATTCTTGTGATGAGGATAATGGTGATATTGTACGATCTACATCCGAGAACACGAACCCTGTATTATTCACATACTTCAACTGGTCATAAAGGATTGTTTTAAAGAAGCAGAGATAGTGAATAATATACCTATAAAGGCAGCAAATATTGTATCATATGTTCGTATAATCTTAAAAGGGGAAAATAGAATACAAGCGAGAGTAGATAAAAGGTGGAAAATTGAATTAATGAACGAACAGGCTTTACTAAATAATCCAAAGCAAAGCTAGAAATGTTGGTTTGTCAACAGCTAAGCGTCTATGACTATGAGGGTAGCTAACTCTCAGATCTAGTAGAAAATACTAACACCATTTTAGGAAGCTACAGATTTAACACAGCGGAAAATTCAATGTATGTTTGTTTCGTTATATCATGCATCCGAGGAACTCGAGCATCGCTTGAAACACTGAGATTGAAACATAAGTCTTTATAAGTTGAAGCACTGCAGAATTCTCAAGATGACGGAATGGGAATCTACAAGAAACGCGAAAAAAATATTTTGCATACCATTATTGATCCAAGATTCAAATTGAATTGGTGTACTGGAAGTGAATCAGCTAGAATTGGATCTACTTGTAAAAAGTATGTTTCCAACATGACAGGAATAGAAGATATTCATATTTTAGACACAAATCGGAAGTGCACCTGAACCGCCATCAAGAAGTGCAGGTTCCTGAGTTTATATTAGACCAGCTTGCCTTCTCATTAACCAATGATAATTTCATGAGCATGGGCATCGATCCTGGGGGGGCAAGAGAGCTCTCGCGCCACTCCTCTAATATAAATTGTAGGGGGCTAGAGCATCATTCCGGCTCCCAATAATAGGGAATGTATTTCCCAGTTTCTACCATATTGTAATACAAAGTACAACTTGCTAGAGAGTGGAAATATATGCTATGATGTTAGATAGTGATATATGTAAAATTTCAGTCTATACATTCGTGGACGTAGGGAGGGGGGCATTTGCCCTGTTACACACCGCCCCCTTCCTGTTTTTGACCTCCAGTATATTATTCGTATGGAAATGCAAAATTGTTTAGTTAGTGTTTATGAGGAATATGGAAAAATGATTTTAACAAATATGATGGTTAAATAATTAATTGGATCCTATAATCCGCCCTTGTTTTCTGTTCCATATTTCAATAATCTCATTTATCTCATCTTTCGATAGTTTTCGATAGCAATTTTCATCAGTAATGACATACTTAATCATATTCATTTGTGAGAAACTTCGTTTGATGAGGCAGTACCTACAGCAATTGATAGGTAGATATCCGCCATGATTTCACCTAGGGGGAGCAAAGAAATTACAAGAGGGGGGGGGGCACGAAGTTTCCAAGGGGTAGGACAATGGGCAAGGTGTTTCACGGATTTAGCAGGAGCATGTCCAGTGGTGGATGAACAGGTTTTTAGTTGGTTAGTACCATCCAGCGAGCCAGTTTCGTCGTGTGGCTTTGATATATGGAGGACACAAATTCAATCTGGTTGTCAACAAGTTCTAGATGTTTCCTACCAGATTGAATCTGTGCACGTCAGATTTCCGAAGCCCATGAACGCTGTAAACAATCAGTAAGGTCCAAGAGTCAAACAATTGAAAGAAATAACGTATGGTCGCAATTGCCCCAGAAAGTTGTTCTTTTCGTCGAGTAATGATGTGCAACTCGGAGGATATTTGGGGCCCCCCAGTCACATATGCACGACACTACTGCAGCTGGGGGTCTGGGTGCTGTAGGTCTTCCAGTCGTGATGGGGCGTAGCACTTGCACAATAAGCTATATAGCTACTAGATTAATCACCTTGTACTGCCACTAAGTTTGAATCTTGAAACAATTTCTCAGTTATATTTTAGGAATATATAGTTATCTTTAAACGAACAGCGAGAAGTTATTAATAATTATTATATCAATGGAGGCATCGAACGGAAAAATCGTACGATAATCCTTGATATTATAACTTGTATGGTTAATTCTACTTTTCACTGTGCCGAGACTGCCGACTATACTTTAGTGTAGTGGTCCAGTATTGAATTGGTGCCTATATTTTTTAACAACTGAAGGGTTGCCGACCAGGTACGCCTAAACTGCCCAGGGAATACAGTGCATTTGCTCAGGGTATAATACATGCCCAGGGAACAAATTTAGCAGGAGGGCTTGCCTCAGGCTAAGGGTTTACCAAGGGGGGACTGCCCCCCCTGTGGCGACGTCCCTGCCTTAAGTAGATAGTCCTGGTGATTCAAATGGTGGCATTTTACTAGATCAAAAATGCTGAATGATGACACCACGTCTTGAGATCTAAATCGGCTCATAATGTTGTTCTCGAAGTCATTAATAAATGGTTTAGCCACTTTACGCTGGAAGGATGTAATAGCTGCAGAGTTGACTTCGAATCCTAGCTTTCACAATTTCTTCTCTTACATCCAGCAATTTAAGCACAGAATTTGCAACTGGCAACAATGCAACATCTAGAGCAGTGGTTCTCAACCTGAGATCTGTATGGATTTTAAGGGGGCCGTAGTGTCTCGCCGAAATCTCGGATTTCATTTAGCATGAATGCCCATCTATGTAATTTGAAGGATCATATATATTTTTAGACAAGCATTCAACATATAATTACTCTCCTTAGACAATGTTTATATTATTGGATGATGTTGATGGTATTAAATCAAGATTGATATATTTGAATTATTCTATTTATGCAACTTTTCAGTATGTTTTCGGAGTGTTGAACTGAGTCATAGAGCTATTATAAGTGCTATATGTTAATCAATACCATCGTTAGATACAGGGATGCTGTAGAATAATTATTACATTCAACAGGGTGGCCGATAAGTTCTGGCACATAGAAAAACTATTATAACTTAACCAATATTCATTATATTGAGTTGATATTTTAGCATAAGTAGTTAGGCATTTATGAGTTTTATTGTGTACAATCTCTATTCTATGTATCTGCCTTTCTTTTGATAACAGCCTTCAGACGCCCGGGGACTGCCCATACTGCGGTATGCAGCATCTCCTGTGGGATTTTTGCCCATTCTCTCGTCAGAGATTTCTTTAGAGACTCAATACTGTTATGGGACTTCGAGCAATCTTGACTCTAAAGTGGACCACAATGAGAAATCTAGAGGGTTGAGTTCTGGACTAGACGGTGGCCATTCTACCTTAGAGATAAAGTCGGAATGTTTGTCTGAAGCCACTCCTGAGTACTATTTGTTGTAATGGGCAAGAGCACCGTCTTGTTCGAAAATGAACGGCTGGTTTTCAACCATCATCTCTCCAAGATCTTTCACAATGGGCTGTAAAATGAGCTCCTTATACGTTGCAGCATTTATTTTGTCCCGTACAGGGACGAAAACCAGTGGTGTCAGGCCAACAGAAGATACTCTAGCCCAAACCATCAACGAGAGTGGTTCCTGGACTCTTTTGACGTACCTATACTCATCAGGGATAGTAGAAGTGCTTTAGATAATATTCTATCGTTTTGACGATTGAATGCTTGTTCAACGGTGAAAAGTTCTTCATCGGAGAAAAGACTTGATCCAGTCCCTGGGCTGCGAATCGTCTATGGAGGGCTTTGCTTCTTGAGAGCCTCTTTGTCTTTATCTTGTTTGAAAGGAAATGGACTTTCCTTTTCTTAAACGATGATAGCCCTAAGTCTCTCTTGACAATCGTTTGAAGAGATCCACGGGATATTTTCAGTTCTTTAGCCATTTTTCTGATCAATCGCTGAGGATTTCGCCATACTCGACTCCGCACTACCTTTCGCATCTTTACACTCGTTGATGGAGACCGGGCGACCAGTTCTGGCTCTGTCCATCACGCCACCAGTCCCATTGAAGCGTTATATCGTACGGATTACGAAATTCCGACGTGTCTTGTGAATTTTTAAAAGTTTCATTATTTCCTTTTGTTTTCCCTTTTTGAAATAATTCAACAATCGCTGACCGTTCTTTCTCCATAGCTGATAATTTGTTCCTGATTTTCAAATAGTGTATTTTTCAATAAATATTGTGTTGCGAGAGATAACAGAATAAATACAAACCAGTAACGTCAATCAATCTAAACTATAAAAGATTTTGGCACGATATAAAGTTCTGTGCCAGAACTTATTGGACCCCTGTAAACTAAGAATTGTCAGTTTGCAATATTCGTGTCATAAATATATACTTTTTGGTAATATTTAAGTATAAATGCCACTCCGTATTATGTTATATATATTTCCAAACTATTGCTCGCTGTTAACAAGTGAATTCACTATAACAAAACGATCTAATAATGGTGCAATGAAGCAAACAAAGTATAATAAGGACTAGCTTATGCTTGAATATATTCCTTCTAAAACTCTTCCAACAACAAAACCAATTTGTATCTAGTGGAGTGAGATGCTGAATAACGAGTCAATAAAACTTTTTAAACTGATCCGCCACCAACACACAAACTATACTGCGACTATTTCTAAAAACAATAGTTTATTTATGAGAAAAGAAGCTCCATCTCTCGAACCAATGAGCGAATATAGTTAATCTCTTCACCAAAAATGCAATAGATGTAGACAATGCCGGTATTATATCATTCAATGTAAGCCTGGCAATTGCGAAGTTCAGTCAACCTCATTATATAGCAGAAGAAGTATTTATACCATGTTGCACTGATACCGTTGGGACAATGTTCAGTGAAAGCGCTGCACCAATGATCAAATCCATTCCTCTTTCAAATGGTACAGTGAAGAGAAGAATCGATGTAATGGCTGTGGACTGAGAGAATCAACTCATCCAAAAAGTACATGATAGTCGGATTTGTTGAATGAGTTGAATTTTTCAATCCAACTGGTGAAAGTACTACAGTTGCAAGTGAGTCCCTCTACTAGTATTTGTTCGATCCCTAGACATGAATGAAAACAGTTTAAAATTGGATATTTTGCATTCTGTTAATTTATCCACAACAACGAGAGGAGAAGATATCTTCGGATAAATTATGGATTTTTCATATTCACGATTTGGATTTCAAAAACTCGTAGTTTGATGTTCAGATGGTCTGCTTCCATGATGGGTGTTTATAGAGGATTCTTAGCCAGGATGAAACCAATTGCCCCAAATTGCAATTTTTCATTACTTTTGCATCGACTAGCGCTGGGAACTAAGAGGCTTTCTCCGATTATAAATGATGTACAGTCAGGCTACAAAAAATTTGCTACCTTTATTCATTTAAGTCAAGGCCACTGAACAATATTAAATTTATCGAATTATGCATCGATGAGGAACACAAAACACTCACTTCACACATAAGTACGTTGGTTATTGCGAGGTTGTGTATTAAAGAGGTTATTTGAACTACAATTTCCTGTCAGAGAAATTGATGCTAATAATTTTTGCGGTATTTTGAAAGTGGTGATAGTAATTTTTCATATATTTTGCTTATCTACCAAATATTTTTGCCATATATACACCTATATTCTAAGAATCCAAGGACAAAATATCACGATAATTGAAACAGTTAAGCCAATGATCGCACTCATGGCTTGATTGGTATACTGGATTAGCAAGGTCAAAAAAAATAAGCTATCTATGTTTCCTCTAATTAGTGAAATTGTTGCAGATTTGGTACCAACAGATTGCATTGAACTATCCTTGCTCATATGCATAATTTGGAAGGTGAAATTTTGCAAGGGTTTGACAAGATTCAATACGCCGGCTTATTAGCAAGTATGATTGACCCTTTGCTAGCGAGACCAGAAGAAGTTTCATATTTATCAAACGGAACAGAAGAGGAATTAATAGGACTACAAACGAATACGCAAGCAAAACAATCATTCGATAGAAAGGGATACATTTGCTTCTGGGTTGAATAGGACATCATAGCGAAGACATTATCTTCTATCGCTCGGAAATAATGCATTCTACCTTTCGCAAAAACTTACTTAGCTAAGAGAGCGTTCAGTGATGTCCTGACGATACACACAAAAATAGAAATAGACTGGAAATCCATAATGAGCTCAGGCTACGAAAACACACATTTAGCCAAATAAAGAAATCCTTGCTTATGATACAAAAGGATAACTAAGCCATTATGATCAGAATATAGAACCGCGATATCAATTATTTTAACTCAGCAATTTCTACTTCAGATTTTTGAAGATTCTATCTCAATAGTATGAATAATAATAATCATCAAAAAATAATTATAATTATTGTCATATCGAGAGTATTAAAGGGCTGAAAATGGGAATAAATTCTGATTCCTTGGAATAGGAAATAAGTCCATAATTCCTGTAATTAAAGGGCTGAGAATGGGAATAATTTCTGATGTCAAGGAATGAGAATGGGAATTAGTACTTGATTCCTGGAATTAAATGGCTGAATGAGAAAGTCCGAAAATTTGACGTCGGAATGCGAATTAAAGGAATAAATTCTGATTTGAATCCGTACATGGTCATAACAGCACCATTAATGTCCTGTTTAAACATCACATCTCCCAAAAGCCTTTACAGTGTTTCGATATCACCTAATATGTCCCAAAACGAAACACCTTTTGAGTCCGTAGCACGATAAAGTCCCAAATACATTAAATGTTCCGTTTGCGCATTAGATACCCAAAAAAGCAACATTTATGTCTGGTAAGCAACATATATTTCCTAATAGTACTTGAAATCTCCCGATAGCACAGTATATTCCAAAGGTAAAGCACCATAAAAGTCCCGCCCGCACTTTGATGTCCGGTTACCACATTAAATGTCCAATAGCACTATTACTTTCCTGTTATAACTTTTTATATCCTGATATCAGGGATTGACTGGCCTACGGGGGAGAACGGATATCTTCCGGTGGGTAGATGAGCTAGTGGGCTGCTTATAAACCATTCTGTGTAGTGTAAGAATTTTTCAAAACAATATAGAACTGTCAAACGATGATAAATATTATGGGAGCATTTCAAGGTCTGCCATTATCATGATCATTCTGCCCATTTCCTATTGTCAATATATTACGGTAATCTAATTCTCCAAAATATGCTCACCCCTTATCTTGCTGCCTGGGCTACATTAGAGGTCGCAATCTTGGCGTTTTTTTACATTCTAATTAAAACGTGTTAGAGATGACATTTTGACACCTATCACATAGAGTTTCTAGAGATATCATTTAGATATTACAATTTATCACTTTCTATACACATGATAAAAACTAATCTCTAGCTCTTGCTATATTCCAATTGCATCTTATGTCCCAATCGCACATAATATGTCAAGATATCACCTTATATGTCTCATTAGGCCCTTAAATTTCTTAAAAACTTCAATACCTAGTCTAAGACAACCCCCGTTGGACGAAGTATCCCCTATTTACGGTATGTAATATGCGAAAAAGTGTAAAAAAGATAATAATTCAAAATTTGAAAAAGATTATATGATTCAATTATCAGAATATTTTAGCATAAAATTATTAATGTAGAAAAGGTAAATATTTCAATTTAAGGGCTAAGAACGGCTAACTGTGTGGACCTTGTCAATAATCTTCTTGCACGAAGGTATCCCTAAGGTACGTACCTTTTTGATCATCTTTGTATTCACAGTGTGTTCTGGATAACTTTCATATAGTACTGAAAGAATTGGAGAGAACTGATGGCATGTGTGAGCTCGTTCCAAAATATCGCTCTTAGATACATTGACTTTGCTAGCTACACGCGAAATTAAATCAGAAAAAACATCTTTAAAAATATTCTCATCATTCTGGTTTCTAAATATACTTCTTGGATGGGCTTTTCGTAATTCCATTTTAGAATATGGATTACGACGATTTTTCTTTGCAGAAATAATTACTCGATTCAAACATAAGTGAAAAGGCTTCATCTTGATTCCCATGTCAATCTTGTTCAGATTATGCTCACATTTCAAAGAGGTAGATTCATGGACGGATGATTCAATAGATAAATTAAATGCAGAATCGCTAGATTCACAGCTGTATGAATGGTAATCCGATGAGCAGTGCGTTGGAATAGGACCCGCTGTTATAACTGTGTTAGTCTCCAGTGAAAAATCTGGAAATATCAATGATTCCGAGAGAGGAGAATTTGATACACGAGATGAACTTAAGTNTCGAAAGATAGAACATTACATTTACAAAATAATGTTAATATTAACCGTACATAATATGCATTGTTGACCAACAATTCGCTGGGAAAGAAAATTGTACAATAGGCCTAACTTGTACTGTATAGTACCTTATTTTATAGTGCTAATCAATGCAAAATCCGAATTTCGTGAATTTTCATATCTTGAAATCCTGACGTGATAGACCAATTCTGATTTCAGATTTGGAATCATCATCCCAAAGTTAGTCTAGGTAATATATTTTCATTTGAGGAATAAATTTGATGTTGCCCAGTGTTATCAATAACAATAGTGGGAATCTAATGAATAAGCAATTACAGGTATAAGCTAAGAATACTCTGAAGCTTAATCAAAGTGGCTTTATGATCACCACATAAACGAACTCCATCACTCTTGATCACCGGTGCTACTGGAGCTATCCAATCGGCGAAGCGTACAGGTTCGATTACTCCCTGTTCCTGTAGTCGAATTATTTCTTGTTCCACCTTCCCGGGGAATGCGAAAAGTACTGTCCTTACCTAAAAAATCAATGGGGGTGGCATAAGATGGACGAAGATGTTCGCTCGTATACCTCCTATAAGACCCAACTCTTCCTTAAACACCGTCGAATGGTTGTCCAAAATGCTCTGTAACTCTTCGGTATGGTGAATTTAGTTCAGTTGACACTAATTGATTCTCAGCTTCCTTAACCAGTCTCTCCCCAAAGACTCGGGCGATCGCCATCTACGATTAACAGGCAAAGTCTTTCTTGTTGACCGTCTAGCGTTACCTCAACCACCACTTCACCGATTACCTTGATAGTCCCACCTGTATAGGTTCTTAGTCGAGTGACTGTTATTTTGAGCGGGGGAGCATTTGAAGAGGGCCATAGACTATCGAATGTCATCTTACTCGTTATTGATTTAGTTGCTCCCGTATTGATTTCCATTGAAAATTCGATACCACACACCAGAACTTTAACATTTAGAGGATCAGCGACTAGATCGCTAATGTTGTATAGGCTGTATTCAGGCTCGTGATTGGTGTTTTCATTGTCATGGCCTGAGTAATGAATATTTCTCCGACCAGTAAGCCCATAAGTAGATTCGGACCCCGACTAGCTTCGGCAAACTTTAGCTAAATGCCCCCGTATAGTATAATTATAACACGTCGCCTCTTTAAACTGGAGTGCTTCGATTGATGCCTTCCATCGCATCTGTAACACAAACAACCGTGACCACGTAGTGTTGCATGACATCGATTCGAAGAATTCATGGGGAAGACATAGCCTGAACCTAGGTTTTCATTATTAGATGTTCTCAGTCTGACTGTCTCATCAACTTGAGCCCCGCGCTTGGCTGAAGCTTCGATTATGTGAATCCCTTCCTCTGGGATTGAAGATTCTTAGCCTTCTGTTCTGCGGATTCCATGCCTAGTGCAATGTCTAATGCCTTCTTATACATCAACTCAAGTTCAGAAATTAACCTGTGCTGGATACCTGCATCGTTTATACAACATGCCAGACTATTACGTAACAGGTCCTGCCGCGTTTCACCCAATCCACAATGTTCTGAAAGTCTTTTCAGCCTAACCCCATAAGTAGCCACCGATTCAGGTTGACTACGGGAACAAGAGTGAAGTATATACCTCTGCACTATTATCGAAGGTTTAGGATTAAAATGAGGCCTACCAACTGTACTATCTCGGTGTAGGTTTTGTCAGCTGGCTTTCTGGAGCAAGCAAGTTCCTAACAAATTAATAAGCCTGTGGGCCGCAACAACTGAGTAGTATAGCCCTCCGCCTTTCTTCCGATTCAATCTCATTAGCTACATAATAATGCACAAGCCGTTCTGTATAAGCCCAGTCTCCCTCACTATTATCAAATTCACGAAATGTTCTTTGTCGAGTTGCCATCGAGTAAAACAATCTTTGTCGCCAGTGTAATATATCTAACTACCAATACCAATAGTGGGAATCTAATGAACATGCAGGCATAATCTAAGAATACTCTGAAGCCTAATCAAAGAGTTACTATAATACTAACTAAAGTGATACTATCATTAGTACTAGTAGAGAGGAATGTTCTAGGATACTATTGCGATAATACCAGGGATGAATTATACAACAATTTGAATAATGGAATTGAATTGAATTGGGGATAAATCATAGACTTGGGACAGCATATCACCAACAGGCAGTGGCTTAGATGAAATATTCAATCAAACCATGGAATACTAAATTGGGGATGTACTCCGAGAGAAAAAAGTACCTGGATGTAAAATATTAGACATTGTTTATGCGTACAACACATCAATTCAAGATTCAACCAATTACCCACCCTTTCAAGCAATGTTTGGTAGAATTTCCAGGCTCCCCATTCTCATTAATACTGATAAACTTGAACCTGAAGCTGAGTAATTTTACACAAAACAAGTTGAAGGTAGGGAAGGAGCGAAGGGGAAAGTACACCCACGAATTTCAATGTTTTCCCGTATTCTTGGGAAGTTTTTGGAGGTCTATCATGAATATTTTCTGAATATTTTCCATTTTGGCTAGCATCATGTAATTTTGGCCTCAAACCACTGGGAGCATAAGGCCAAAGTGGGTACATTATTAGTAAACATTGATGAAATATCAACTATTACATATATAGTCAGTGGCGTGTCAAGCAACCTTGGTGCCGGGGGCGGAGTTTGAAGTTGTCACACCTATTATCTGTATTGTAAACGATATATCAAAGTAAGCATATTGTATATATACCGGGTGGGCCAAAAAATCGGGCCTCGTCCATATTTCAGGCCAACTTGAAACTATTAGTCAAACAAAGTAATAACAATCCATTTATTCATGCAAAGATATGTTAGATAACACATGCCTACAAAAAAATGTTATATTGCAGTTGATTATATTTTGATCCCTGATTTAGACTAATTTAGGTGCGTTGATTCTGAACATATATTCAGTTTTTTCTTATCACCCATATAGCTACATTTTCAGAAAAATTTCGATTTTTGCCAAAAATTCATCATGATTACATATTACAACAATAACATTATGTACATAGTATATATGTTCATTGGTTTTTGACTAGTCTGTTATTCTTTTGTGTTGATATGTCGAAAAGAAAGTGTTTCAATTCTCCAGACATTTTTTGTTATATTTGTGGTTTCTATACTCCGAAACCTCAGATGCAGAATATTATTGAATTTGTGAATAGAGCTTACCATGCGTATTTCAAAGTTAAGCTGGGCGGCCAGGACAAAAGTTGGGCACCTCATAAGGTCTGTAAATCATGTGTGGAATTATTGAGGTATTGGAGTAAGGGTAAAGAGAAACACCTCCCCTTCGGAATTCCTATGATTTGGAGAGAATCAAAAAATCATTTCGATGATTGTTATTTCTCCATGGTAAATGTTATGGGCTACAAAAAGAGTGACAGATACCTGCTGAATTACCCAAATTTAGAATCTGCTATTCGACCAGTCCCTCATTGTAGTGATCTACCTGTGCCAATATTCACAGAGTTTCTAAACACTCACCGAATTACACATATGGGCTGCATTTTCGTCTTTCGGTACCTACCAATTGTGCATATTTTGTCAGAATTTGGATACACAATTCTTTGTCAAGATCCTTGTATGGCATCTTCTTTCACAGGCTGAGGCTTTCCACGGAAATAGATGGTTTCTCGTCCAGGATAATGATCCAAAGCACCATTCAAAATTAGCTCAACAATGGATCCCAGAAAAATACCAAATAATGTCTTTCAATGGCCCAGTCGATCACTAGACCTTGATCCAATAGAAAATCATTCGGCTGGTTGAAAAATCAAGTTGAAAACACAACATGCAAATCACTAGCTGAGCTTGAAAAGTGTATCCAAGCAATTTGGGATTCTCTCACATCCAAATTCTTAGAACCCTATTGGAAGTCTATAACGCGTAGATGTCAGATGGTCGTAGAAAACGATGGAAATAAGATCAATTATTAATCTTTAGTGTATTCTCTACAAGTAGACAAAAAACTAGATCATATACTTTCATATTTATTGTTTCTGGGTTACACAAAGAAATCTCCCTGGTGTTGCAATAATTATTGGACAGACTGAATCTCTCTCAGTCAAGGTTGGCACCCACCTTTGAGTGGCAACCGGAACGAACCACCTCACACCGCCTCCCCTTGATACGCCACTATATATAGTATCTACTACATGTTTACAACATGCTGTAAAAATTACATAGCACTATAGTTGATAGTTTTAATGATATCTTGCTCCTTAAGGTCAAATTTCCCCAGACCCCTCTATAGCAGACTTTGCCTGCAAGAGGTAGTACAATTTGGATTACCTAATACATTTTCAACCAGGGGTATAGTCCTAAGTAAAAGTAAGGAAACGCTCAAAAACACAACCCCTTCCACAAAATTAGCGTCTCTTATGTGGGATTATCAAATATTCATTTAGGGATTTTCTTTTGCAATAGAAAATTTCGAGGATATTCTGTTTAGAGCCACTACTTCAATATTCGATCAAAAAATAATAAATTAATACTAAATTCAGGATTGTTAGAAATGTAATTTTTCGGTATTCTGTTCGATTTAGTCAGATTAATATGTATACTTATATCAACAAAAGAATTGAACTCACAATAATATGTCCGACTTCCCAACCTCCTGCAGGCCACAAGGACAGATAGGACGCCCTTTCTGAATTTAATTTGGGCATGAACCCAACTTCTGCCTCCTCGGCCGCTTTGGCCCCTAGTTGTGACCTCTTCGGCCCTTTGTGCGCCACTAGGATGGAGTTCTTATAGCGAGTAGAACATCATTTCAGTCTGGATTAACATGTTGAAATCTAGGGTATTATATCGAAACAAACTTATTTAACTGCTAAATAAAATTGAAATTTAACAACCGTTCTCAGGCTGAGATGGTGTCTGCACTTTGAATGGAACTTCGTCTTATAGTATGGCAGAGCTAGCTCTACCAACAGTATACCAGCAGACAGCCATGGGAGAACAGTTCTTACTCTACGACTCGGTGCGGAAGATGTACACAGATTCTTCACCTTCAAGACGGCACCTCCCCTCTTCGTCCGGTGTATGTGGTGCATAGACCCCGTGGAGGAGATGATCCCATGAAGGCTGGTCATATGTTACCGAGCTTGTTCGTGCTACTGCCAAACAAGACGGAGGCTGCCTACCTGAGGATGCGGGAACAGATCCTCCTACTGTGCCCCTTGCTCAGCCTCAACAGATGGTCCTAGACTTTGAGAAGGGCGCGATCACCAGCTTTGAGCATGTCTGGACCAACACAGTAGCGAGTGTTGCTTCTTCCACCTCACACATAATATATGGCGCCATGTGTAGGCTGTAGGGCTGCAGTCTACCTACACACATGACGAAGAGCTGGCTATGGGCATACGGAAGATACCAGCCATTGCATTTGTCCGACAGCAGACATACCGATCTGTTTAACCAAGTGGCACTGAACCTCCCCCTTATCCATGACATAGGCGAACTAGTCGACTACTTTGATAGGTCGTCTATCGGTCGCATACTACCCGGTGGCATCCATATAGCTGCGACGTCCCCTTTTCACCTGTGGAACAACCACATCGGCACGCCTTTAAACCACCTTCGTACAACCAACGCAGTAGAAACATGGCACCGCAGCTTCAATGCCACTGTCGGCTGACATCACCCCACCATATGGAAGTTCATCTTAGCCCTCAAACGTGAGCAAGGCCTAGTGGAGAGGCGGTATGCTAACTACCTTGCTGGGAAGCCACCAACCAAGCGAAGGAGGTCCCATCAGAGTGAGGAAGCTTTGAAGACTCTAGTTCGTGAATAGTATTCTCCAGACTAGACTGGTAGGCTGTACTGGTGTTGTAAGTACGCTAGCACGTTGGCGTTGTATTGTCCGCTTCAGGCTGTCCGGGTTGGGTAGTTAGGCAGCAGTACCTCTGACGTTGTCCGTAAACCTCGCCCATTACGTGGTGTGCGCTATCCTGGGACTCCCGCGCTTACCTCTTGACACTTACCTTCGTCTCGCAGCAGCTCACACCCTGCTCATCGGGCGCATGAGTATGTTCACTCGTGCGCTTTACTATCTCTGTACATTTGGTGTGAATCCTCGCCTTACAGCTTCCCCTCTCCTCGTACTGCCACTGCAACATATCTCAAATCCTCCTATGTACTGTATACATATAGCCTCCAGCAGTCATCTTGTTGCCTCCACTAGTCGTCCTGATCAACCTGAATGTTGATGAGGACGCTCTGTGTTAGCGAAATAATTCGACAAAATACAATAAACATATATCCATAATTCGTTTGAGAAAAATGATCTGAACAAAGTAAGCAATCGTATTTATTGAATTTGGAAGTTTATTGACATCAAAAAGTGCTTTATGATGTTTACAAATTCCGGATTTGAATGATGATTACTTGATATTTACATGCAATTTGTGTATAAACATCAGTTGTTTCGAATCATTAGATTTACTTCACTTTTGAAAATATCCCAAAAATTAAGACGCAATACTTTGAACTGCTTGACAATAATTTAAACAACATCTTGGATACTATATGGGTAGTTTTCATAATATTTAAGGGGAATAATTTAATAGAAAATAATAGTTACAATTCACCAATCAAGTTAGTAGCGAAATGTCGTGTAGTGAGATGTCGTTATCCAGTCTAACGACGTGGCTTTCCCGCACCAGATCCTATATATGACATACAGATCAACATAGATGGTGTGCACACAACCAAAGAACTATTTAATCGTAGGGGCAATCAAATATTCAAGCTAGGCATACTTTCTAAGGTCTTCGCTCTTTGTTTATGTCCCAACAGAAATTGTCTTGGACATCCCCACCTATTTCAGCGTTAACATGTGGATTACAGAGTTACTTTCTCCTGAGGTGCAAGATTGCTACTCTGTGATTGTCACATTTTATTCGTCACTCGTTTGGTTTGTCTGTTGCAGAATGCGTCAACTACATGGAAACAATATAAAGCGAACAATGTGAGAGAAATACTCGCTCTATGATGTGCTAGATTTACATGTTACCTCGTCTTCCTATCAAGATTTCAGGTTGAATTGTAGTATTCTTGAAACCATGAAAAGTTCAGTGAAGAAAAAATATAAAATTACAACCTGTGCCGGCAGCTTAGTTTATTAATTCAATTTGTCTAAAAAGTGGCACAATTAAATGGAGGCACTACGAAAAGTCAGGTTTAATCCAATTCACATAATACCTCCTATTAATAGTGCCAATTTTTAAATAAATTGATTTGAGTAAACTAAGCTGTCGACACAGGACGTAATTGAATATTATTTCTTCACTAGCTCGGATTTCAAATACATCAAACCATAAATTTACTAAATAATATGATTATCTAGTCCATAAAATGTTCAATTTGTTCGCAATAATCATCAGTTGACTAAATAATATTAATAGAGAAGGGAATACTGGAGGAGATTTGATGGGTACAAATTCAAGAGTGTCAAATTCGGAATCAGTGTATTGAATTCCCCCTTTTACTGTTTAGAACAATCTTCTACGAATATTCAAAGGTTATATAATCGGGAAAATAAATGTTTTTGAAATTATCCATGGTTAATCGGAAAAATATTATATTCATAAGTATAATAGAAATTATTAAAGCTACGGTAACATTTGAATATTCAATGAATACATATTATATAGGGCACTAGAAAAATCTAGTTTTGAAGTAATAAATATTTAACAATAGATTATTATCGATGACATAGTGCTATAAAATGAATATTTTTCATTTACTTTAAGCAAAAAACAATAACCGGTATAAAATTTCTAGAAGAGTACGAAAGTGTAGAATTTTTTCTCTTTCGAAAGGTCTGAAATTTTCCACCTTTCCTGTGTACTTTTTTCTAGAGCCCAGGCAAAAGTTTGACCAGTGTGGAATAGTGGCACTTGCTGTCCGATTGATTAGCAAAAAGGAGAAGCACACCCGACAAATATCTTCAAATTTCTCACACCATATATCACCTTAATTCTATCCAATTTTGGCTGCAGGACATTACGGAGAATATATAATAATAATATAGGCAACCATTTCAATACTGGGCCACTATACTCAAGTATAGTCAGCACAGTCAAAAACACATTTTTCTACAGTTACCAATATCATTCATTATCGTTTTATCTTCAATCTATCTATTACTCAACGGGTTCTGAAACTGTGCATAGGTCGATTTTGTCATCATATAAAAGTTTGGGTTTTACTAATTTAGATTCTGCAATTGTACCAATATAGCGTTTCATTCCGATGTGATAGTCATATTTTCTAGTAACAATTATCATTTCCTGACTATATTTTACAGTAAACAATTTTAAGATGATTACCATCAATTGGAGTGTATTGATCGAAGCATTGGCAATCATTTCTATACTGCCCACAAAATTGTATATCTGTTATGGCGGGCGCCTTTGGTTGATCCGGTTTAACCGGACCACTTTTTGATACTTATAGTACTGTTTCTATGGTGAGTTAGATTTCACCCGGACCATTTCATAGGGTTGCTACAGTTTACCAAGATCACTTCAAAGTCAGTAACACCGACCTCAGTTGCCACAGTTATATATCAATATATACGCGTACATTACTAGTAATAAAGATATTTTCTCTGAATGCTTTGTCCAGAATAACTCCAATTACTCTAAATAAGTTATGAGCTTAAAATACAGTAAAACCTCCAAAGGTGAACGCCTCCAACGAGTTAACATTTTCAAAAGATGACCACCTTTTAACGGTGCGAAATGTTTCAATTTCTTCATACAATGTCATAAAAGTGAACACCTCTGATTTGTAACATTTAGGCTGGTCCCTTTGGTGTTCACTTTCTTTTGGTTTGACTGTACTTTTTTAAAAATTGTATTATTATGACGGCGTCTTATCCTGTCCTGACGGGTTCTTATCACGCCATGCCCGTCGGCCCCTTTGGGAGTCGTATTGATGCGGTTTGCTAGCCTACTGTCCTTTATTTCTATGAATCTTGTAACTCTTGCCCAATATCAATATTAACATCCATATGAAACTTCATTCACATAATTCTGCTTGAAATTTATCTATCCATAATCCATCCGTGTCTATTGTACATACGAATGTTTACACTTCTCAACCCCTGCTATTTACAATATTTTCCTGGTGTACTCAGTTATTAGGGATGTATTTCCATGTTATTTATATTATTGTTATATTTCTATTTTACCTGCCCTTAATTTTCTCTCACCCTTACCATTGCACGACTAATTCTGATTGCCTACCTTACAACCTCCCTAAAAATACAACCTTATCCAGCTGTTTTGATTCTTTCTGCATTTGCAAAGATTGTCTTTTCACAGATACTCGAAATAATAAATGCTCTTTAGATCCTTGTTTCACAATTACTAATAACACTTGTGTTCCAATTGCTAACCATCATTATAGAAATATTGCTTTATTATATGCTATATTTTTAACTGGTGCTGGTGCTGGAAATTTTTATTTACAGTTGTGGGTTCTTGGTTGTATACAGCTTTTTCTAACTGTGATCTTGTGGACAATTGTGTATCTACACACATTCTGGGACTTGTGTTTGTATACCCTTGTTAAGAAGAGCAAATTATCACATAAAAAAAGGGATGTTGTTATTCCTTGTTCTCTTATAAGTACGATCATATTCGTCGTAATTGTCATTCTATTGGCTATTGTTATAGTTATTTGGTGGTTTGTGGATGTTATATCTATAGCTACAGGGAGTAAAAGAAATGTTGATGGATGTTTATTAATATAGTCCTGTTTGATATTCTACTCGATCTTTTATACATATTTTTGTTTACCTTTTTGATAAGGTGTATATATTTCATTCTTTTCCAACTTATTTTGGTACTACCATAACTGACTCTGTCCTTTTTTATTGTTAGCAATATGTCTATATCCAATAATTAGTCAAATTCAGTTTGTGAGATGATTTAAATCAATTAGATCATAACATATTTTGTATGATGAGCACGAATTCAATCATTTTAAATACTTAATGCAATAACTAATAAATTTTGTATGAAAAGTTCATTTTATACCAAAAAGAACATTTGAAATGATATTTTAAGTATTTGTGTTCTTTTGACTTTAATGATCTTTGAGGATATAATTTATTTTGACTTTAATATGATCTGTGGAGTTTAATTATAAATCTTAAATTCTAGTATATCAAGTCAATTATCTAGATGAGCTAACTCAATTAACTCAATCATTTGATGAGTAAACTCATCACCAGAACTCAAAATTTGTTTTTGAGATCAAATGATTTGATTGCATTTGCATGCTATGACTACTTCATCTAAGTCAGGGTCGGCAACACCTGGCCCTGCTGGCCAAAACTGCTAGGCAATGTGAGATTATCCAGTCTTCGGATCTCCTTGTACAACTTCTCATTAGAACCTCTTATTTGTCCATTAAATTTATCTATACTATTGACACGCAATTTGTCTATTTTGGATAATCGAAAGATCATATTATCGCACATTGCTCAGCCAAAAAATAATTCATAAATATTTCCTGATTGTGAATACAATCATTCAAAATATCATTTATATTTCTGATTCTGAGTTCACATTGTATTTAAACACCCCACGCTATGTCAATGAATTTTCGAATTTTATTTGTATTGCTTCGTTTTAACATATAACTATCGCGCATCGCTTGCTAGATCGCTGCGCAATAGCTTAATGCACCAAGTTACCTTAAGTATTAATTTAACAGCTAAATTTTAGAGTATTATTTGGTCGCTATGCGACATAATGCACTCAGCACTACGTGCCTCGAATTCACAGGATAGTTAATTTGAAAAAATATCTCTTTGCAGCTGAAATTGTTCGGTTGATGTGTATGGCAAATTTAACCAATTCTAGATCATGTATTTTATCGTAGATACCTGTACACAGTTGATAATTTGCACCTGCTGCACATGTAAGAGTGCCTGAAATTTCCCCATCACAATTTAGTGCGGATTACTTTAACTCTAATTTGGGTTGGAGTTTAACCCGGGTTAAAGTTAAGCAAACTATAGAAGTATATTTCCCCTTTTTGGAAACTCTATTTTTATATTATTTAATACATATATTTAATTGGAATGAATGCTAAAATTCTTACTAAATAACATCTGGTTTTAAGTCAAATGCACGATTACAGATCTTTATTTATCAAGACTTTGAATATTTAATGTGTTTCCAGTTTTCAAATTATAGTATGGAAATCCTAAATTACAGTCGCAACATAATTTAGGTAGTTTACCCTATTAACTGAGGTTAGCACAGTGTAATACCCAGTTTTGACCATAAAATAGGGTTTAACCCACTAAACGGGGTTTAAAGCATGATTTAAACCCGGCGGTTGGACTAGCACACCCTCACTCTCATTGTCCCACCTTGTTAAGCTCAAATCCTTGTTCTATCAATTTTGTTTCCGGATTGATATGGATTCCATTGGATGTTTGACGTTCTCTTCGTTTTTTATCATAGTGAATATGCGATAGGTATCATTTGAAAGTTCGAAATTTAGAGTTGGGTTCACTCAAATTTAACGGTTAGAGTAATCTTGAATAGGGAAAATCTTAACTGCGAGTAAGAGGAAATTTGAGTATTGATACTGGGACTTTCCTGAAGTTGTTATAGACTTGGTGAGAACTAGGACCGTCTAACCTATCTGATGTTTAATGCTTCAATTAAATTGAGTTTCATGTATTTTCGAAAGTATCTTAAGTTTTCTTGATACAGTCAGTTGTAAAGTTCTACCATATGGAATACGAATTCCTACAGCTTGCTCTCTCTGATTCATTATAAACTGGAATACATTTGATATTGAAATTTTTGTACGGTAGTGGAACACATCTAAATACGGAGGGATGATAAGGTTTTCGGATTTTAACAGTTTCCTTAACACATTATATTTTGACATTCCTATCTGAAGTTGGTCGAGGAGGAAAGCTGATTTGTCAAACACAAACATTGGCTCGCCCAACAAAATGAGCCTTCTGTAATGATCACTCAAAAATTGGAAGCTGTTGCGAAAGCACGCTGAGAACTAGAGAGTGGTTGACTAAAGTCATTCAAATCTAGGCTTCACAGATTGTTTTATTTTCAGAAAGCCTCCTCTTTGGAGGACTGTCAATTGAATATGAGTAGAACAGCATACTTTCCCAGGTAGCTAAATCTTTTCGTTTAAGAATGTTTATTTGTCAGAATTCAGTTCCTGAACTTCCTGAAATTGGTATGAAAATTACTTTCTGGTAATTGAGAATTAGTGACCAACTCCAGAATAAGCTCGGATTGAAGAACTAAACTCCAAAAGAACACAGACTTCTTTGTTATTAATTCTAAGATATACACAATAATGGAAAAGTATAAATTGTAAATTAATTCCATATACATTTAGGAATTCAGGGGTTCTCAAGATCACTTGCAATACTAGATTTTTGTGGGGCTTGGGGAAGGTCTGGAAAGTATCGTAAATTAATGCAAGCATAGTGAGCAGCATATAAAAACTAGAAAACTTCTGCACACAACTGCTCATTAAAAGTTGTTGGACTAAATTGGCAACAATATTTCGTCTGAATTTGAGTGAAGTATGCAGGTCACAATCCAAAATTTGGGGTGAATCAGATCATAAATTAATTTCTACATATAAGTTCAGGGTTCTATCTAGGATTTTGAATTTGGCGGGGGAAGCTTCGAAATCCTTAGTACCCAATCATCAAAATATTACAACCTTGAAGTAAACACCAAAAATTTAATCTAATTCTTAATAATGAAGATTTCTATCGTTAGTAAAGCATGAAANAAACTTGTTTGGTATCATTACTACTGTATACTTATAAACATATATACTCTTATGTACGTATATAGATATGTAATATAGAAAATTAATGTTTTGACAACCGGGTCACCGGGTCAGAAATTTCAACCTGGTCTACCGGGTCAGAGAATACCGGGTCAGGAAATTATGACCCGGTCCAAGCCTGTTCCTGATATCTAAGGTTACATTTTCTTTCTGATTGAGTTAGATTTTTAATGGAGTAATCTAAGTAAATTCAATCAATTATGAAACAATGCATTACTTGTCTTACTTCATCCTTGTTACAACAGTTACAGTTACAGAGGGGCACTGTAGTACTTGTAGTTCAATGTAAGGGGTGCTGAATTGCTAAGACTGACTACAGGGGGTGCTGAGGTATGAAAAGGTTAAGAAACGCTGCTGTAGAGGCAGGGGTTACATCGTGCGTCTCATTCCAATACAACACAATTGCTGGGCCAAGACTTGCCAGTGCAAACGGAAGCAATTTAATTGCAAACTCGAAGTGTCACAGACACTACAGTATGCGAGAACAGATAGTGATGTTAAAACAGGGTTCTTTCATTACCACCTCAATCAACTGGTCATCTATTCGGGACAACTAATTCACTGAAAATAATAGAGTTTCTAGAAGTATACTTACTACATTATTTCCTTCTTTGTTATGATCCTGATAGTATATGGTGTGTATATTTAGATATTTATTGTATTAAACCATGTAAATACTTATTTCGAAGTTAATTGAAGTATAATATTCGTAGTATGAATCTAGATACAATATTCATTTATTTACCAGACCATAGCACATATCTTTAAAATTATAAAATATTGGTTTTTAGTAAATCATAACATTTAATCCTATATTTTGTACAAGAAAACCTTGCTCATTTGGACAGTAACATGTACTACGGGCGTTGAATAAGTAGTCACTATTCCAAATGTTGTAAGTCGGAATATTTCGATCCAGATCAAACTGAATTCTCTAATAACAATCCATCAATTATGAATTCAATAATGCAAAGCTTTTTTTATTCTGATGTCTCGTTCCATTATTGCACCTATTTATATTTCAACAGTTTAATATAGTAACATTTTAAGGCTTCAAATAGGGAGACCCGTATCCAGCGCCAGTGACAAAAACATCCTTGATGCATCCGCGTTACTTGAAGAAGACCCTCATATCACGCTTGTGGGATAGCTGATGCGGTCTGGATCTCAACGAGAACTGCTCAAGCTATTGTACATGATCATATGAAATTCCGAATAATGTGCTCGATGGGTGCCGCATGTACTAACTCAGGCCCAGTAAGCAAAGAAGGTCCAATGGGCTATTAAATTTCTCTCTTGGTTTGATCGAGCTGACTCCAGAAGGTTATTTAAGATAGCAGCAGGTGACAAGACTTGGGTACGTTATTCTGAGCCTTTATCAAAAGAAGCAAAACAAAGTATGGGTGGCAAAAGGACAGGACCCACCAATGATCCCTCGACATGACCTCCGGGACTCGAAGGTTATGTACTGTATATTTTTTTATTCTAATGGTCCAGTGTGCCATATTTGTGTGTCCGCGAATACCAAACAATAACAGACTCCTTCTACACCAATGAGTGTCTAACAGAGATTGAAAATTCTACCAAAATCGACGGCCAAAGACTGGAACTCGTGGATTGCGAATTTTGCATGATAACGCCTGACCACAAGACAAAGCTGGTTAGAGAAATTTGGAAGCTATAGAGGTTGTAGAGCAAGATCACCCTCCCCACTCGCCAGATCTAGCTCCCTGTGACTTTTGGTTGTTTCCAAAGCTAAGAAACATCTATAGGCAGGAAATTCGGGAGTTGAGCTCAGTTGGGATCGGCGATATTCCAGTGTATGAAAGGTGTACCAACCGAAGACTACAAGAAAGTATTTCGAATGGATAAAAAGGCTGAAATTGGTTTTACAGCAGGAAGGGGAATACTTTGAGAAACACCATCATTGACTACACAAGTATACCAGAAAAATTTAGAATTACAATGTGATAACGACTACTTATTTAACGCCCGTAGTAAATATAGATATACTAGGAAGTATTGAAAAGTCGAGTACGCATGCGCATTGCGGTGATAATTTTCAGTTGAAATTTAGACTGTTTGTAAGTATTTTGCAGAGTAACTTAATATGTAAAGACATTCAAAAAACATAGAAATTTATTACTACTAGCCAATTGGAATGCATTTCTGGATTAATGAATGTAATTGGCCTCTTGTTAGATCAAACATATGAATTCCAAAGGTTCCCTATCGTTGTTACTATAATTTGATCAAGTTGAAAACTATATATATGTGGTATACTTCTACTTGTATCAAAAATATTTACGAATTGTATCTTTAGCACATTTCTTGTATTAATAATTATAACTGCAATGTCGGCTGAGGTGACATACACATCCATCAAGATACTACACAATTCTAATAAGAGACAGAGAACAGATGAATTAATTGAATCTCGCAATTCACGCATTAGTCTTGAAACAAAGTGCATATTTGATTTAGATGATTCTTTTACCAGAATTGAAATGCGGCGACAGGTAAATATATCTTACTGTGATTGGTTGCTAATTGCTTTAGACATATTTAGAAACCGCTTGCCAGCAAGTAAACAACCTATTTTCGTCACCTCTCTATAAACTTCAACATAATGCTAGAGACTTCATTATAATATAATACCACCAATACTTGGTATTAAGTTACATACCTGAATTATGGAGTAGACCCTGAGATTACGGGAACTTGCCTAAATTTCAGAAAGCTACGAACTTCCATTAATTCGCCGATGTATTATCCTTTCTAACATACTGGCCAGAGATCACCGTTCAGACATAGACAGTTCAGTATATGAAGCACATCAGCATTGCCAATCCCAGCTTGTGATCGGTGCACTTCCCTTCTAATTTAGGAACAAAGGCTTGGCTATTGTTATCAATACAATACTGCTAGGAAGGTTTTTCAACTTTCTGAATATAAAATTAGATTCTAATAAATATTTCTCATGTAATAATTGTGCTGTAGTGTACTTACCTCATGCACTTAATCGTCAATATAAACTTAATTTAGAGTATTTTGGATGCCTAAATAATATATTTATTATCATTTAGAGCTTAGAATAATGTCTTGCAAAGGACAGGGAACAGACAAAGTTTACCAGTAAAATACTATGAAACACGGCTGGAACGTCTACTTGAGGATGGTCAATCTCGATTATATTACATCTTTTACTTCCCCCATTTGTAAAGATAATCCAGAAGTAGTTGTATCCGATGGTAGAATATTGGGAACTTTGAAACATATCTATAAAATCTTAATACTACGGATGAACATCAAAAATTCAACTTCGTCGCTGCGCACGATCGATTATTTATTTCTAACTCTGGGACAAGTGAAAAGTTAATGGAGTACTGTTCAGCCGGATCAACAGTGGTCAGTTTCAATGAATTTTTAAATGGTATCGGTAGTCAACAAATATTCGTCAAGATGAATTCAATGAAACAATTATTCGATTCACATCAATTCAGAATGAATGATGAATGATATTTAGCAATTCACTATACATTTGTATGGGAAGAAATCACGAGTAAATGTTCTAAATCTATCCTAAACCGTGACCTACGGAATATAAGGCCTGACTATTGTGCATAGAATTACCTACCATGGATTACTTAAAGTGCATTTTGTAATTCACCCATAATTGTAACATGCAAAATTGACATTATCTGAATTGTTGAAATTCTGTTTTAATCACTTCTCTTATATAGGTATATATATAATTNGCCCGAGATTATGTTCCCAAGCCTTTCGTTATTTAGGATTTTACAATTTTATCTTATTCTGCAATTCTGTTTCATCACTGATTAGCCTTGATGCCTAACACTTGCTCTGCACCTGGATGCCGGAGTAATTCTTCAGGGGAGCCATATACACCAGTATTCAGATTACCCCAAAACTCTGAACTTAGAGAAAAATGGCTACGCGCTCTGCACAGGCAGGATATTAAAGATCTAAAAACTTATTTGTTTGTTTTAATCAATTTCGTACTGAAGATGTCATCACTGAAAAGGATATGCCTCAACCTAACGGCTCATTAAAAAAATTTCTCGCTGACCAATTCTACATAAGAACGCTATACCTTGTCTTCTTCCCAGTTGTCCCAAGTATCATAGCTCATCCTCCCCGAAGCCTGAACGTTTAGATCGTAAGAAGATCGAGAGTAAATTGTTCTTTCAAGCCTTAGAACAGAGCCTTGATCTTAATAAAGCTGAGGATAGTAAGTTTGGTGTCAAATCATTAGGAGAGCTAAAATGTAACTCGAAGAATTTAAACTACCTTCTTGGGTTAAATGGTTTTTAGATGACACTTCTATTAACTTGCTAAAGCTGTCAAAGACAAACATATATATATATATATATATACCAGCTTATGTTTAAATTAATGACTCCATAACACCTACAGGCTTCTGTCAAAACATTCAAATTCCTCTCACAAAACACAATCTCAGTGATATTCGAGAAATTGATACCATCATCAGCGAGGTTTCCGCATACACTAAGGACCCTGTTGAAAACTGTATTCCCCTAGCTACTTCTAACATTGAAAGCACGATTTCGAAGAGAAGAACTTCGAACGATATGCTAGAGAAATATTCAGAATTGTTATCCCAGTTTAAATTTCTACTGTGCCAGCTTGAGAAGACACTAATTCCCAAAAATCGAAGATGGTACAATGTTGTTACAATGGTGCTAGCTCTAAAATCTCATTTGATATCTTCTACATGCTACAGCTACTTACAGTCTTTGAATTGTTTAATATTTCCCCACCCAAAAACTCTACGTAGTCTTTATGGAGCTATAGGCTTAGAGTGTGAGTTGCAAACATATTTGAAGGCTTCTACTGCTAATTTCAATAACCAAGAAAGGAATGTTACATTACACATGGATGAAATACATGTCAAATCAGAGTTTTCTTACACAGGTGGGAGAATACTCTGCTCTTGGACTACACAGAACGAAGCAACCAATACAGTTCTAGCATTTATGATATCAAGTTTATGCAAAAAATGGTCTACAGTTGCACGACTCCTACCTTGCGCAAAATCTTCAGCCACTCAAATACTACCTATTTTACATGAAGTTATCAAGGATATAGAAAGTTGCAATTTTCAAATTCAAGTTATTTGTATAGATAACTACCCTCTGAATGTGAATCTGTTTGAGTTACTATCCCCTACTTCCAATCTTGAAAGCTGTGTTCCCCACCCATTAAACACTTATAGACCTCTGTATCTTATCTTCGACTTTGTCCACATCATCAGAACAGTAAGAAATAATTGGATAAATCAAATCGATTCTAATCACACGATTAGCTGTCCTTCATTCGTATCTTACGAATATACTTTAAAGGTAGCAATTCAAGACCTTCGGAATCTCTTTAAACTTCAGCAAAATTCTGTCGCTAAAACAGCCCACCGATTAACAGCAAAATCTTGCTGGCCATCTAGGCTTGAAAAACAGAGTGTCAATTTAGCACTTCGCATATTTTGACGACTCAACCTCTGCAGCTTTAACTGTCCATGCTTCTACATAGAGCCAAATTCATCAATAGGTTATCACAAAGAAATTTTACCAACATTACTTATCTCTTGTTCTTAACTTAGTTACCATTATCTAGCATGGAATTTATGGTCAATTTTAGTATCTATATCAATGCTCGATCAAATCTTTCATATTATTGAGTGATTATATTCCTAAAATGTATTTATCTTTGAAATGGCAGAAAACACGCGTAATAAAGTATTTCATCCTATTTTTAGCTATCCAGGACCCATTCCAGAAAATCAACTTCCAACAAAATTAGATATATAATCATTATAGGATGCTTAGAAATGAAGATTCTAAATCAACTAGAGATGATATAGAGAAAGAACTAACTGAAGTATCAGTGTGTATCTATAATTTGGCTTCCACACCCACTATATTAGAGCTCAAAATAAAACAGTACATCAATTCTGATATTATTGAAGAGCTACATACTACGGAAAAAGTATCCAAAACAAGCAACAACCTAACCGTATACATCCTATTATTTCCGAATTCAATGTCTCGTTCGTTGTCTCAAGTTGCAAATGCCTAATTCAGGAAGGTAAATGTTTTTGCTCTCTCGATAAAAAGATACCACGCCGTGAGTGGCCATTTCTCTTTGATCAGCG
>JAKMXF010000054.1:0-46080 GCA_024704765.1 Oopsacas minuta | reverse complement strand
TAACAAAGACATGTTACCAAATATTCCCCTTTCTGTTCCTGGGCATCAAATAAATTGCCAAAGTGAGATCAAGGTAATTCTACATCTTATCTGCTAATAACTTGGTTGGGAAAGCTGTAGAAATAATTAAATCCATATTTAATAAGGCATTTATTGAAAGAAGAATTATTCATAACAATTGTGGTGATTGTTATGACTAAACTGGGACGAAAGACTAAAAGAGTTAGAACGAGTAGTCAATTTATCCAAATATAAATTTAGAGTGGGTGAAGTTATCCGTTTGGAATACTCCGCTAACCTCACAGTTGCATTATCCCGTGAAAATTGCATCATAATACATACATAGTATGAAGATTGGACTTAAGAATATTAGATATATCAAATTAGATGAGTAATTCGCGGTTTCATTATTCGTTTGTTGTAGCAACATTAGAATGGGAACCAAGAGAAAGAGTTATAACATGTGTTACTTCATGTGTAAATAACAGTCATGCTCATTAGTCTCATGAGATAATCTAGTATTGTACTAGACAATGTGAATAATGACATGGCTAGTGGAAAAACATATTTTCACAAAATTTTATTCTTGTAATATTCATTAAAATGATACCAGCGATCCCTGTTTTCTTTTAAGGAAATTGAATGATATAATATAAAAGAAGGAGCTTGTGAAGTTTCAGGCTATTCTGTGAAAGAATTATTTTTGAAATTTGAGTCTAAATTGAAATTTCGAAATACATAAAAAACGACAATTATGCCATTTTTAGTACCCCATTGTGACTGTATCTTTCAGAATTTCATGATTATAGTGAAATAATGGTATACATCCATGTCTCAGCTATCGATTGTTATCAAAATATAATAGTTTGAGTTCGATTTGGGATATTAAATATCAATTTGAACTGACCCTACTTTTTGTAAAATGATACTCACCTCTATCCAATATAACTCAGACTTCAAATTTGAATACTTGTATCTCCTCGAGTTTTAGGTATTTTTGGTAGAAATTTAATTTACATCAACATCCATGGGTCACAAATATAGACACAAAATTTCAGGTTTTTCAGGTCGTCCTATTTAATAGATAAACGACCCTACTCGTTATGACAAAATATAAAGACAAAAGTTAAAAAATGTTTAAGAAAATTATATTGTACAAAACATCCAACACTCCTCTACCGAATGATATTAATTTCGGGTAAATCAGATGAGTACAAGTAGGACAAATTAGTGATTGAAATGATCCTGGTCGAATATCCTGCAAATCGATAGTCGTTTAATATAGATGAGTTAAAATCTCACGCAACAGTACTATAATCTCTAATTAATTGTGTAAATTGATGCTGTTATTACTTGTGAGGTCTAATAACTCTTTTGTGTGTAATTTAATCCTGAATATTATGTATGTGTACAGTATTGTATCTACGAAATGTTGTTTCAAAATATATGGAAGAATTGAATATGGTTTTCTTTCAGCATTTACACTTCCAGATTTACAATAATGAACTGGAGCTTTGACTCTCAATACTTAAAGCAGAAATATGATTTCTACGGATATTTACTAATGTTCTTCTAATATTGGTTAACACTACACAATTATACCGATTGGTTGATGATTTTAATTACAGAATTATATAGAAGAATTTGACATGGAACTAAAAATTAGCGTGACTCAGCTTCTCTTATTGCAAATATAAAAACATTTTAAGTAATTACGTCTGAAACTATTTTTATGTAACTGGTTCAAATTATATTTTGCATTTATGATTTAACGTATTTAATAAATATATATATAGATAGATATTTTTCAACACATCTTGCACTAACTTTTGGAATTGTTTATGAAATACAGTTAGAATGGAAACTATAATAACTAGGATGATCTGACTTCCCATTACGTAAACGTCTGATAGTCTTTCAACTTAGTCATAGTACAAGTATGCAATACAATGGTCTCAAAGAAAGTACTGGCGACCCGATGTTTTATTAAGGGAATAGAATGATAGAATACCAAAAAAGAAGGTATCTGTAAATTATGAGGCTACTCTGTTAATAAATAATTTCCAGAATTGGGTTCAAAGTTGGAGCTCGTAATTCACAAAAAATCAGAAATGATCGATTTTTAGAAGGTTGATGCGGGTGATAAATTTAATGATTTATGGATAAAATTGATATTGTTGTTAACCTTTGCATCTCATCTATTACTTAATATCAAAATAATTGAGTTCCAGTTATATTTAGCGTAAGAAATATGAGTTTTAACTGATCCTACTTTATGTAGTCCCCCTTAGATGCACACCACCAACAAAAATTTGAATTCTCATAACTCCACGAGGTTTCTAAATAATTTAATAAAATTTAATTGACATAAACGTTCATATGGCACAAATGCGTATACAAATTTTCGGGAACGAATTCTGACTTTTAGGTGGAGTATTTTAATGATTTCGTATGCATGCGTAATTGATCAAAAATTCCTTTAAAAACATAAATTTTACACAAAATCATATTGCGTAAAATGTTCAACTCTCCTCTATCGAATGAGTTAAATTCTTTAAATCTGATAAGTGGAAGTGAGTTAAATTAGTGGTTATACATGGGCAAATAGTCTGCTAACTTCACACTCGTAATATAGATCCTTAATGAACACCACTTTGAATGATATTAGGATGTAAGATTGTATGCTTAAAATATTCACTTTTTGTGCTATCAGTTAAACAGCTAGTATGTTTTAAAAGGGACCCAACAGAATTTTGTCTGAAAACCGGTGTTTGTGAGAAAAGTCCACCCCAAGAAACCACTCTTTTCTCCCCAGAAACCGCTCTTTTCTCCCCAGAAAATGGCATTAAATTTGGAAAAACCACTTATGATCATAAACACCATATGTGACTTTACTCCTGACCCATTTTTAACATGTGAGAGACTGTTTTTCTAAAGAGATTTTGCTTTATTAATACCCCCTTGTTGTTGAAATTTCGGGCTATAACCCTTTTATACTGGGTTCCTAATGTTAGACAGAGTTTTGGAAAATCAACTTGATGAACTGACATGTTTGTTAGGATAATATATAATGAAAGAGAATATCACTAATAACTAATCAATATCCATTTAGATATTATGATCAATGATCATAGTTATCCTTATGATCAATAATCATACCTCATCAGCAGACAAAGGCAGAAAAGACGGATTATTACCAGAAAAAAGCTTGTTTCTTCCACCTGACCCGGTCTTTCTAGTAAAGGCCATTTTTTCCGAACTCTGCTGAAAACAACGAAGGAACACTTAGAATCCGATGTAATTTTCAGGGATCTTGGCATGTTCATATCCTTCATTATTTCTATTCTATTTTTTCATGACTATTGTGCAGATTCACTGAAAAGTACATGCTTTCCAAGCAAAGTGAGTGCGCTGATTTGAATATATCATTCATTTTCTTCAGAAACGAATAGGTTGATCAGATATTGCAGATATAATATTGTGAAAAGTTTGTTGAAATTTCTCTTGGTCATAAGCCATTTTGTTGGCAGCAAAAATTTGTTTCCACTAGTTTCCACCCTGAATTATTAGTATATATATTCTTGTCAAATAATATAAACATTATAGTAAAAGTACAAATTCCGCTTCATTGTGTAACATTTTATAATTTGTCAAATTCCATTCTCACATCTACATTGCTATGATATAATATAATGTAATTACGTAGTCATTTACACCAATATAACACAATAATTGTTTATAGAACTGCATATTAAGAGTTAGTATACAAGTCCATATACTTGATAACCTAATGAACTTCCACTTATCGATTTAAAGATGGCTGATGTATTATCTGAAAGCCCCAAAACACGTCTTGAATTGGCTATCAAATGAAGCTTCATGATTACGCTATCAATCCAGCAGCATATGAAGTGGCGCGATTACTTAATCTCGAGGAAGATAAGAGACATTCTGTATACACTCTAATGTCTGAAATATTCTAATCTCAGAAAGTAAGAAATCTATTGAGAGCTTAGATGGTGAGTGGGGGAGCGCAAGTGTTTCATGGATCCCTGTTAAACCTAAGAGCACCCAATCATTTCTTCCTATTTCAGGCTGTGATGTAGAAGCGGTGTTATATTGGTTCCAAATGTAGAGAGGAGAAAATCAATTGATGACATTCATGTTAGTTCTAAAAGGATCAAGCTTGGTCAGACTAGAAACTTCCATCCGCCGTTAGCACAACTTCAAAATATTTCTATTATTGGCTACGTTGTTCTCCTCCTGTTTATTGTATCTGTAGAACAAATTTGTTTTAATGGCATCGCAAATATCGCTTAGAAAATCTATAACGAAGAATCAATACCAACCCTCAGTAACATAGTTTCACCAGAAAATTAACATTCTTAGCATATCAACTTAAGCTGGGGTAAAGGAAAATGGAGTGATCATAAATATCATCTTCCAATCAGAAGGCCTCGTTTTAGCAACTTGGGGAAAATTAGAGAAATTTTAAAGTAAATGTTCCATCATTTAACATGTATCCAAATGTTTCAAATACTATACAGCTGAAATATCTTGCTCATCACATGTAAATTCTCTCAATGACCGGTCGTTAAAAGAAAGAATGCTAAATTTTCCTGCACCACACTCCTATTGATTAAGGGCGGGCGCCCGCAGGGTTGATAAAAATCGTGAGTTTTCATAAATCACAAAGATCGGATTTTTTTTATTTTTATTGTATTTTTGTAATATTTATCAGATCTTATGACTAATACATCAAATATACTGAGAATCAGATGATTTAATAGTTGATTTTTGCATTATCTAAACTCAGTTTGAGTATGAGAATATAATATATTTTAAATATTATTGGAGTTTATTTCGATACTTGTTTATTGAGCATTCTGTAGTAAACACTAGTTTTTCCGCCTTCTCGATTCCAAGTCTATTCCTTATTTGGGAATGTATATATCCAAAGTTGAAAGTATCCTTGTAGGGTCTTGTTTCCTCCATACCATGAATCGAAAATCCTAATAATTATCAATTCTTTAATACTGTTGTTGTTATATACAGGGATTGTTCAATAAGTAATGAGACTAATGTATCAAATTCATATTCTAGTTAACAGCTCTAAGCTTAATATCAGATTACAAGCCTAACTTGACTATCTAACAATATAGCCTTTACTCTACTAACAAATTCTTATGTATAAAGTTTCATTTGTATAGGCTACTTTTTTCAACTAATGGATTTTAGCAAATAATTGAAACAACAAATAATTTGGTACCTGTGGAAAAGAGGAAGACTGGCTCATACATTTTTCGCGCAATGTTGGATATTTTGGGTGATGAATGTCCTTCGAAAGCCACCAAATATAGATGGATCGAACGTTTTGATAATTGCGATCAGGAACTCCACGATGACCCTCGTCCAGGTCGTCCGACTTCCTCAAAAACCCGCAGTAATATCGAGAGGGTCCAAACAGTTTTGGATGAGGACAGGCGAATAACCCTGCAAGAGTTAGAAGAGAGGGTAGGTATATCAAAGCCACATTACACTCGATTATCATTGAAGATCTGGTAATGTCGAAGGTAACTCCCCGTTGGGTCCCAAAACTTCTTTCAAAAGAACAAAAACGCGAAAGGGTCAGAGTTAGCAAAGAGTTACTTCAAGATGCAAGGCAGAGGAAGACTTTTGGATCGTATAGTAACTGGGGATGAAACTTGATTTCATTATCATGAACCAGAGAGCAATACTCAATCGAAACAGTAGAAGAGATGAAATGAACCTGTAGCCATCAAGGTAAAGGCCGCAAAATCAGCAGGGAAGAGAATGGCAACAGTATTTTGGGAGAGGGAAGGAATTATGCCCCTCGACTTGTTGTCTGGAAGACAACCATAAACAGTGATTATTACGTTGACGAATTGAAAGAATTGCGTCAAGCGATTTACGTGAGAGGCGAGGTAAGTTGACACGTGGCGTATTGCTGCAATATGACAACGCAAGGTCCCATGTAAGCTCCAAGACAATGGCTGCAATTGACGACTTAGGATTCGTATGCCTCCCTCATCCCCGTATAGTCCAGACCTGGCTCCCAGCGACTACTGGCTGTTTGGAGGGATGAAGTGACCTCTTCAAAGGAAGAGATTTGAGGATTTCAAACGGCTGGAGTATGAAATAACAGTGGGAGAAAGGGACCCCTAAAGAATTCTATACCACTGGGCTGGAAAAGTTACCAGAGCGATGGAAACGATGTATAAAGTTAAGGGGGAATTTATTAAAACATTTGATAATCAATTATGATAAGTATAGGTTTACTATATGAATTATGAAAAGAAAGTCTCATTATTTATTGAACAACCCTTGTATAATTCATTGAGTAATTCATTGAGTTATTCATAATGAGTCAATTAAGATCAAACAGTTGATATTGCAGTAATCTGTATGTGTTAGCACAGTTAGAATGGAATAGAATGTTTCATTAAATTCGTGTGCTTAATACAATCCTATTAGAGACTCATCTCAAACCAGCCAGCTTTTCAAACCTAAATATTTCAATAAGTTATGACGATTTAAAAATCATATTTTAAACACATAAACGTCCATAAAGCAGGAATATATGACCATGATTTCTGGAAAATATTTGTTTGATGATACTAAATTCATGTGAATTACTGTTAGTCAGATGCACCAATTTCAATTAAAAAACTTGAAGTTTGTACAATATAGATTCATTTCAGAAATGTCTGTATCTCTTCTTACAAATGGTCCAAAAATATTTACATTCTGGCCATGTGAAGTTAGTTAATTCGATGGTTGAAGCACTACTGGTCGATTACTCTGCCAACTTCACACTTGTGATTGTACAGGGTGTTAATTAAGTTCTAGTACATAGTAAAATTGGCATAACTTCCAAAGTAGTTGAGCGATTAAGCTAATAATTTCGAAATCTACTTAAACTTTAGTCATGATAAATTAATAGCATTGATTATTCTATATAGCCACCTTTCTTCTTAACTACGGCCCTAAGTCGTCCCTTAAACTGGTGTATAGAATCTCGCCGCTCCTCTTAAGGTATTTTTTGCCATTCCCGAATGAGGGCTTTGCGTAGAGATTTTAAACTCTTTCGAGGCTTTGCACATGCCCTTGTTTGTAGTGTCCTCCATATAGAATACTTAAGTGGGTTAAGATCTGGACTTGAGGGTGGCCACTCTTCCTTTGAAATAAATTCAATATTTTCAGTCCGTAACCACGATTGAGTGGCTTTTGAGGTGTGAGCAGGAGCAGAATCCAGCTGGAAGATCCAGTCCTCGTTTTCGAATAAGTTTAATCCGGCATGTTTCACTTCTGACTCCAAGACTAGTTCTTTGTAAGTTATTGAGTCAATCTTTACCCCCTGGGGGAAAAAATTAGACATGTCCGACAGTTGGCAGACACACCGGCCCATACCATCAAATATTTTGGTTTTTGCACCCGATCAACGAACTTTTCTTCCTCATTGACGCTTTTAGATGATGGAGCCAGAATACGATCATTCTGGGAGTTATGTGCCTCCTCAACTGTAAAAATTTTCTCGTCTGAAAATAGTATGTTATTCTCAGCACCCACTGCGAGCCGAGCTAGAAGTTTTTCGATCTTTGAAATCTTTTCTTGCCTTAGAACTGCAGTTAGATGGTGTCCTGTTTGCCGTTTCAAAGACTTTAGTCCTAGATCATTACGTACCACTTTCTAACGGATTCGTGGCTAATTGAAAAATCACGAGCAATTTTCTGATAGACCGCCGCCGATTTCGAGTAATCTGGCTAGCTATCTTTTTCTTGAGCTGTGGGTGAAAACTGATGTCGGACGCCCACTTCTTGGGTGGTCTAGCACAGAACCAGTATCTTTATATCGCTTGATGGTGGGATAAACCAGTTGCCGATTGACTAATTCATCCTTCAGGTTGCGTTAAATTCTTTCTGAGACTTCCCAGCAATAAATGATTCAATAATTCTTGATCGAATTGCCGCCATTGGGGCGGGATTCTGAAGTTTGCATGAGAATTTAGATATTAAATGAAAATTTCAACAACATAACCTACGCAAACGCTTAGCAACTGTTTAAAATATAGTTCGATAATAACTGTTGCTATACCAGTGATAAACTTTATGTACCAGAACTTAATTGACACCCTGTATAAGCGTATATCTAACTTTGAACGCTTAAAACCCTAATACTAGTAATTCGCAATACTAGCCCACTGTGCATCCCTATCTTTCTACTTTCTCTTGTTTCGCATTTATTGAATCAACAATGTACGTATTAAATTTAAGGATGATATCATCTTTGTTCTTAAGGAGATGTGTTTACGACACCAATCTTAACACAGATCTTGGACTGTCACAATTGCAATAACTCTCCTAGTTATTTTCTGGATAATGGCCATGCCATCAACAATTACAATTTTATTTAATCTTTGGTTGGTATCCATATGCTCAGTTAGTGGTAAATACTTATAGGTTGTATTTGTAGCTGATCTGCTTGGAGCACTGGAATATCTTCTCCAATTTTACAAAGAAATTGGTAACTTGGACTTGTCAATGCATGTTAATTGCTCACCATTTGAAGCAATATTTCTTTAGGTGTCAAAGTATATGCATGATTGCCTTCTGATCAATTTCCCAACTTAATTTGGCCAAAACCATCAGCCTTCAATATAGGTCTTTAGATTTTTTGTGTCAATTGCCATGTCAATTGCCTTGTTTCTGAGCATCAGTTTCGCTTGTTTCTTCCCAGATATGTAATCTTGTTGTTTTCTTTCGTTACACGGGCAAATAGACTAACACTCCTATTGATTCTTCTCTTCAGCAATCTCTTCATAAATACGCTGACCAATATCATCAATAGGATTTAAGATATTTCTTTCTAGGAATTCCTATTGATGGATAGATGGTTCTATCTTATTTCGTACATATCATATGTGCACCATGGCGGAGAAAAAGAGTTACTCAATACCTCTCCCGATTCAAGGTGAAGTCCAAAGTTGGCATCCCGAAACGCAGCATCAAAACAACAAGATCATCTCTACTCTATGAAGGTGAAGGTAGTCTATCCAGTTAGCGAAACATAGCATTATTGCTTTGCTGTATCTCCCATATCTTGAAATTGTTTGCGGCATCAGCTTTGGAGATGACATGTTGAAATTTAATGTTCATTTATTTCACTGTTCGGCTTTTGTACCATTGCCCACTTTTGAAAATGCTCTTCGAAGAACAACTCGAATATCAGTTCATAAATTGCTATGTATTAATGTATGTGAGCACTGATTGTACTGTTCAAGTATGACCATTTTAGAATTTGACGTGTGGTAGCTGACACAAATAATTCAGCCTCTACCATTGCGTCATCTATGCCTGAACTTTCGATTGAGACACCTAAGGCCCTCAATGCAGCCAGGACAGTGTTTAATTCGCCAAGTCTTTGAACTTGAGAACCTTTTATTTCATGTCTTGAATCCACAAGTGGACCATCTTCTAATATAGTGCCGTATTATATGAAACAACTGTAGGACGGTTTAAGCCGACAGTTAATTTTTTCAATTTGGTTGTCTTAGAGGTAACAGTCATGAGGCTCGACTCATATGCCAGTTCTGGTAACAACGAAATACTCAGACTTGAGTCAATGGCTGAGGAACTGATAGTAATGAATTATATGCTGCACATCCAGGTATGTAGTTGAATCTGATTATCGCTTCATGGCAATGGCAGTTGAAGTACCCAACCTAAACGAGTAAGCTTATATAGCAAAGATTTCCCGTCGTTGTTAAGCGTGAATCTTTCCATCCTCTTTGTGAATTTCAGTTGTTGCTTTATACAATTGATCAAAGTTACATGAAATGAATTTAGCTACAAAATTTTAGAATCAGTCAGACTGAGAGCCAATCCAAGGGATTTGAGGTGTTTCTCTATATTTTTATGGTCTAAATTTCGAATAATCAGTGTTTGGTTTGTAGTTAACGTCTCTTCTCGAATTAAATCCATACATCAGATTTTGGCTCAAAGTGAGTACTTTTTATCAATGTAATTTGTTTGATCCCAAAACCTTGGTCAAAATCATTTCTTATAATTCCAATGAGGGTAGAATACTTTTCATATTCACTATCGTTCCATCCCTTGTTGATAGAGTTGTGAAATTTAGAACTTTCTTGTTGATCAACTGTGTATGAATCATTTCTAATTGTTGAATGAACATTTGCATATGTCCGTGCAGTCTGTTGATACATCACTCCTTTTCTTATGGATTCACATTAAGTTCGCAAGATGCTTGGTAATTTATACTAGGTATGTTAAGTCATCAACCATTGATAATCTTCCATAAAGCTTAAATCCTTTCTTTGCTCTTCATAATGAATTTGATTTCTTTAAGTAGGGGATAGAATTTGACAAGGGTGATCGCTCTGCTGAACCAGCGAATATGGCGGAAATAAATAACATCGTCGTGGTCAGGTCCAACATCTGTAAGAAAGGTCTGAAATTTTCTGTCGCTGAGTCTCTAAGATCTAATGAAGTTGATGTTAGAAGCAACTTCTTCCAACACACGTTTCTTCTCTAGCGTTTTGGCATACAGTTGTTGTTGGTAAATGGTGCAGTGATGTGAAATGACTTGATGTGATACATATTTAAGCATTACACTAGTGAATCCTTTACGCTTTCCTATCCTCGCACCGGAATCCATCAGTTGTTACGCCACAAAGTTCGCCCTGATTGAATTTCATCACTACATGTTTACTTCGTCGAAAATGTCTTGCCCTTCAGTTATGCTTTTCATCGGACATAGGTCGAGCCGTTCTTCAACGACTTCATAACCTTGATCACTCCTCTTATAAATATTGCGAGTTGAGCTGTATCACACACTTCTGTCCTTTTATCGATGGATAGACTATAAAATTGACAGGCACCAAATCTCTGGCTGAAGTATTTTTGAATATTGGTTGCTAGGTCGTTCACTCTTTTAGCAACGATCAGAGATGTAAGGGTTGTTTCTCTAACATCGACTTTTTGTAAGGACATATATACGTAGATGTAAATTTGTACAAACTGTCTTTCACATTTTCTCCATCAGGTAATGATTTCCCTCTCTTCGCTATCTCTTTTACTGTTAATAAGCGGACCTTGGTAGCTGCCTCAGAACTTTGTATTTCAGCCTTGAAAATAGACTGCTGACCGTTCATATTCTGTTTCAGCGAGTTGATTCGATCAATTCTCATCCGACCGTTAAGCATGTCGAAATTCTGAGCATGTCTGGTAGAATAATGTCGCCCGAAATTGTATTCCTTGAAAACAGCTATTTTTCTTGACATATCAGGCACAATATAACCTCACTGTGCTCGATGCCGAAATAATCATTCGTCCAAGATCCTTTGAAAAGTCAACATTCTCCATTTAAATTTCTTTTCTTGACAGTAGTCATCGGGGTAGCTATCTTTGTTTTAGTTGGGAAATTTATCACGAATATGAAAATAGATGGTATGTTGAGGACTTTATGCTAATTTTAATATGTTGGAAATCATTTAATAGTCTTGAATATACCAAATTACTGTTTTAGGATGACAAATGCGTGAAAAGATACTGCGATGTGTCTGGACAATACACTGCGGTGAATTTGGGTAATATACAAATTGATCAATACAATTCATTCGACAAAAAAATTGGATATTAAAAAGAAAAGAAGTAATTCGGTTTGGCTTGTAGTCATTTTGGCATTGGCAGTAATGATCTACGTTCGCTTTACCAGGAAGGCATGCCGAACTGAAATCTTTGGCCGACCTGACTTTGCCCGTGGACCGTAGGCCCCCTGCTCTAAGCCATTTTGTTCTATCCCCTCCATTTAAGGATTGATGAATGAATGCATAAGGAATCTCACATTTCTTCATTCTCCTTCATACATATCCGAACTACAGTCCTAATTTGAAAGTGTGAATTAGTTATTGTACCGTTCTCAAGATATTCTGATATGGAATTTTATTTTAACATAGCGTAGATCCTTCGCCAGTGTGATTTCAGTCCGAAAAGGGGAAATTTGTGTATTTAGATAAAAAGAATAACATTTTCAGATTTTAAACTAAACTTCCGTTTCCAATTTCATTTGTTGCAAAAGAACCGTACATTTATCAATTGGGATTTTGGTTTGACTGTGAAAGAGCCTTTTCGAGGCAATTTGTTTTCTAAGGCATATGTTGAGCGATCATTTCTTGAGGTAGATACAAGTTGAAAAGCATATGCGCGATTGTCTTTGTGTTTCAAACTTTCTTCCAGCAATAGTCTCAATATGATTTATCAGAGGAGCAAGTCTAGCTTCAAAACATTCGGTGTCAATTCGCTAAGTGGTTTTCGAATTTTTGAATTTATTTACACATCGTAGACAATAGAGTTTATGGATACCTTTTCTTTGATGCAGTTTCAATCGAACTGGATTATAATAACATATCTTCCGAAGGGGACACATCACAGTGCTTTCGAAAAGCTATTTTTACATTTCCGTTGCCGAATTTCTTTCGAACGACGTTGAAATCAGACTCAGTTTAATATCTATGGCCCACTATAGTGGACCATTGATATTAAATATTTTTCCAAGTTTTTCTAAAAGTACATCTTTGCGATCCCACAGGAAACCTTCAAAATATCAATCTTTGCAAAGTAGGCTCATATACAGATGTACTATGCTAGAATTAATTATGGATGAAAGTGTGAACTTGATTTAGAAATATCAAAGTTCATTTCCTGTCTCAGTTTGTAACAAGTGATAGATTTAGTGTTTTGTGTTGTCTAACTATGCAAGTTGATCTAATAAGAAGTTAGTAGGCTTTCAACATGACATCATAACATCTCTGCAAAATTGCATCTAATATTGAAAATTCGTCTACCTTATTTCAAAACCATTTTGAAATTGAATGTTTTATTTCCTCGGATGAGAGAATCTAGAAAACATTTCTACCTTTTTTTCCCACTATGAATTGATCATTTTGCCATACATATGCGAATTTCATAGTGTATATGTCGTAGATATGTAATTATGTATATATATATATATCATGACTCCCATTTGTACGCATAAAATTCTCATCCATATCCATATATTCTAGATATCCATGATTAAATTATACACTTTTTGAATGGATGAAATCGAATATTCATTTCTAAATGAAATATAGGTATCAAACGACTTCTCCCCTAATAATTTATTTTCTTATATCTCTAATGTTGACACAATATGTCAAACGATACTAATCATTTTGGAATTTATAATATAGTTATTGATGAGGATAGTGCTTGCACCCAGCTAAAGCAAAATGCAAATCATATTGCGATTTTAAGGTGAAAGGAAATGTATAACATCGTTAGGATGGTTGCTTATCTCCAAGGATAATCAGGTATTCATCCTTGAATATTTCAGGTAGTACATATCAAAATTCAGTCCCACTTCATCTATGGTTAATACACTATAAATACACTAATTTCTGGAGAAGGAGGATTACCCTTATATATCCTAATCATTGCCAGCATGCTGTTTTGACAGAATTGCCTCCTCATAATACTGCCTCCCGGGTATAATCTGTCAAATATCCATGGTTTATGTCAAATATTGCGCCCCCCCCATTGTCAATGATGACTTGTCATACTATGTGAAGCCTATCAAGGTATTTTGAGGTTGTGTACCTAGTTGTCAAAGATGACTTGTAATGCTATGTGATAATGATTGTGTGATGCAAACTGGCTAATTCATCATAGTAATTATATTTATGTTATTTCGTTGCATGTTGAATCATTTTTGCAAAACAATTATGTTTGTTGTTCCATAAGGTATTGAACAGATGGAATACAAATTGACTAATTTCACTATATAAAAATTTTCATTTTGGAAAAACGAGACCTAATTAGGTCTCAATAATCAATTAGGATACCGGAATCCAAATATGAATACACAGTTTTGCTCAACAATGCACGAATTGTATAGAATTCAACACGTAAAATTGGAAATTACAACAATTTGCAAATATTATATATCCAAATATCATCTAGTTATGTAAAACATGTGAAGATTATTAGACTCATAGGATTTAGAGCAAATAAATACCAGAACGAGGTAGTATAGGCAAAGAATTGGCCATTGACTAGTGAAATCTAAATCACATATACAAAAATTAGAAAAAATCACAGAATATCGTAATATACCATATAAACACAATGTTTAGCCAATACTATACTACTTTTTGTAATAAACGAATTCAACATAACCGCGAATTAAAATTCCTCGAAAGGTTTTACATGACTAGTTGATATTTAGGAAGAAATTATTGGTAATATATGCCATTTTCCTATTTGAGAGCTGAATTTTATAAAATTGTTGCGTGAATGAGCAAAACCGTATTCATATTCGGAATCAGGAGATCCTAATTGACTATAGAGACCTAATCAGGCATTCACTTTTTTTCCAAAATGAATATTTGTTGTGCAGTGTAATTATCAATATGCTGAATCCGAATTTCGCAGTTTTGAGTTTATCATATAAGAAATTGATAATGCTATATTAATTTATGGTACCAAAATATTTTGAATTCAAAATTATCCAGAAACCTGGCTTCAACTATATTATGGAGTAATCTGGTACATTCATTCCGAATATGATGTTATCGACATTATTCGACTTTTTTCACCTGTACCTAGTACCGAATTCTCTAAATTTGGCGTATCAGAGGTGGTTTCCTCTATGTTGAGGGAAAACCGAGTACGAGCATGAAGTGTCCGCAATCACCTAGCATAAACAAACGAGCGTTAGTGGTTACTATCAGCATGATTATGATCTAAAAATGATTGAATTTACTGAACTAGCACTTGCAATAATCAGATGAATATTCTCCAGACTTGAGATATTTTCTAATACACTCGTAATCAAGGGGATCCATAATGTAAAAAAACGAATTATGATGTGATGAATTGTAAAGATTATCGGCTTTATATTTTCACATATCATTACAAGTCATCATTGACAACTAGGTACACAACCTCAAAATACCTTGATAGGCTTCACATAGCATGACAAGGCATCATTGACGATGGGGCATTATCTGTAGAGGTAGGGAACCAATTTCTGTCAAAACAATCCAATGCTCAACAACTTGTTCTAGCAGCCAATAATCATCTCATACTCCCTAATACATGTTATAACAAAATTGATACACTATTCATTATATTCTAGGCAACCATGACTTTAATTCGCTTCCCATGGTGATTACTTTTTCCCGTGTAATACTGAGCATATGGTTGATAAATTCACGCAAGCATACCCTACTAAATCTAACTCCTAACTTAAATCGAAATTTTTGCACCAGGAATGCAATATTTGCTCAAAGCATTTAAAGACATGCTTCTTTATTGCAGAAAATGTACTTTACCTAAATATATGTATGACTTTTTTGTACGCATCAAATTTTATTTGAATAAATGCTTAAAAATTTCACCAATTTGTCAAAATATGTGTCTAGTATGCTTGTATTTAGTAGGATATATCATTCTTTGATGCCTTGTAAAACATTAGATATTTCATTTATCAACTCAGACTGAATACAATGATCTATGAATTGTCATTCAAAAGTTAGCTCGTTGTGGAATTACGATTGAGATGATGGATGACGAATTTTTTGAATATTCAATTATAAATCTAGAATCATTTCAATTATGGTTATATATGAATAGTCAATTTATACTTTGACCTGAATTCCCATACTCTTTTAATACATATGATTTGATTTCTCATACCAATGTGACGATGCCCAAATATGGTTATTTTCAAGATTCCGCAATACTCTTCAATTATTTCATATCAAATCTATTATCAGGGTTTGCTGAAGTTGGTTATATTGTATAAATTGGCTCATGTGATTTACCATAAATTTTACGATCCTTTAGTTATAATGGAATGCTCAGAAATTGTTACCTATGATCTCTACCATAACTGAATAGCGAGCCAACTTTGGAATTACAAATTTTTGACATCTTGTAGTAATCTATCCATAGATCATTTCATTTTTTCACTTTGAATTGATAAATGCAATATTTGAATTTCTACAAGTCCTAGAAGAATTACATGTAATGCTAAATATATTCTTAATAGACACATATTTGGGCCCATTCCTTATTTGTTTGCATTCACTGGTATAAATATGATGTTCCACATATATGCAATACATTCGTTCATGCAAAAATGCACCTTTTCTACTCTATATTTTTCAGCTACTAGTACATCCCTTGTAATTTTACTGTAAGGGCTTTGTTTAGTAGGCTATGGCCCAAGTTTATTATTTAACTTCCTTTTGTAGCACCATAAACCGATAACATTTTGTGAGTTTTTAACATGTCCGTATATAATTCAAACATTATGTGTGGCTCATCCTCACCATACTACAAAGACAAAGAATAATTGTAAACAACATCTTAAGGAATTTTTAGAGTGTCTGATATATTGGTGTCCATATCAATTACTTGATATGGAAACTTTCCGGACTTCAATCCAATCGGGTATTGTGAAAACAGTATGAGACGTACCCAAGACTCAGCCTACTAGTGATTGATATGCGCATATCTGCAAGAATTTTGTTTTTAGTGTGCCTTAAAGTGTTCAAACTTGTATTTACTTTCATGGCGGTTAAATTATAAAGTGATCAATGATTTGCTCAATTCCGAGCGAAAGATATTTAGCTAAATTGCTAGGGCATCAATTTTGTTTGATCCTGTTATATACGGAACCGATATTCAATTTATATTTACTAAAGAAATGATGGCTATGACGAAACCTGGATGAAACTTGATATTTATAACTATATTTAATCAACTCTTATTCATGAAAGGGAAATTCCTCAAGCTAATTTATTGTTCAAATCTGTAGAATAACTTAGGAATCCCGATTCATTCTTTGTCGGTTGTATCTATCAAGAGGAATTTATTTTAAATATTCTGTTTTCGGTAATCCCAAAGCAAACTTTAAGAAATTCAATTATCTGATAATTTTCGAACCAACTTTTATTACAAATATCCTTGGTGTTGCCACTTAACATTTTTGGAAAACTAATTCCAGAAATAATGTTGATTTGTATCAAGCTTAATTGCTGATTGGACGATTGACACTTCACCTGGTCATTTATGGATCCGGTGTACTGAACCACTAAAAATGTAGAACTTCAAATTTTACTCGGATTTTGAGAGATCTTACCTATCTACAGCTTGTGTGAAATTTCAAATCAATTGGATAAGATATGATTGAGCAACGTGAGTTTGAATATTCGTCTATCAATTCTCTATAAGGCCGCTCAACATTTCAAAATGGACCCAAGGACCCTCACTGTGGCATCACCATATATATAGTTCTCAACGTGAACTAAACGGTTACATGTATCTCTGATATGTTTGCGTGCTGAGCGTTTGCCCGACTTTGGCTCCGCACCGGGAATCTCTGAAATCTGCACACAATTTTCTCCAACACCTCACAAAACTCCATCCTTGTCTTCAGTGGTTAGAGGAATGTATTTGAAGAATTCTGAGCTTGCCGGTGCGAAATCGAAATTTCGAGCTCTAGCACAACATGTAAATATATCTTGACTACATATCAACTTTTGGAAAATGTTTTTATATCTAGATATGTTGATGCCAACTGCATTGCTGGACATTCGGGCCATTTTGACATTTTGAGCGGCTTTGTAGACCATTGATAGAAGAAAATGCAAATTCATAAGGTATCGATAGGTAAGATTTCTCAAAATCTCAGTCAAATTTGCAGATCGAAATTTTTGTGATTCTGTAACCTGGACCTTAAACATTCAAGGATTTGTCCTGGAAACCTCCTTATTTTCACTTATGACGATCCTCCGACACCCAGCTATCACTGAAAAATTTCTTAATTCCCCACATCTTCTTTTTCTTTGGCTCATTATCGAAATAATATCGAAAATTTTCTTGGGAATTGCAGGCAATCATCTATCACCTTTACCCAAATATTTTTCTGAATTATGTTATAGATGGTATCATGATAAATAAAGTTTACAACTAAATGTATTGATCTTAATGATAAATTTCATGCTATCACTGGAAACACCTTGAATTATCTCTATTATTTAACTATATCTGTAACAACTTGACAATGTCATTTTATAGCGATTATAGTGATGCTAGTTTGGACACTCCCCTAGATGCGAAAGTTTCAACAGTTGAATCACAAATTTGTATCTCGGGGTTGTTGGTTATCCGGAGTTGTGAAGGATTGTCCCATTTATATTTGTGAATCGGGGACTTGTTTTAGAATTAGGTACAACTGAAACATGTGTGAATATTTCAGCAGGAATTCCTATCTTCTTTCAAAGAACATGCTCTATAAAAATTAACTCAATTTGTTAGTTCTTTATTTAAGCACCTGTTAGAAAACTCATAGGGTATATATCCACAGACGATTGTCACCTACACCATTCATTAGCCTTCGATATGTTCATTATGAGTCTTTAACACCAGTATCCTGTTTATCGACTATTTCTTAACTTCTGTCTAACTTCTGTCTGGTTTGATCACTACTTTTAACCAGGGATAATAGGAATTGGATACATTTTGATGTGAAATTCTATTATCGTCGATAATATGAAACTGGAACATTTCACCCAAATGAATGTGTTATTGATATATAAGAATTTACGAAGCAACATCTGTGAAAATTTCAGATCGAAATAACGTTATCTTCTAACGTCATTTACAAGTGTGTGTTAAATAATGCTCGATCTTTGAAACTATTTAGAATGTTAATTATTAATCTAGGGATTGATACAGGAGTTTTTGTTTGGAGGGAAAAGATCGATCACACATTATACAGAACACTTTCCCATGTAAATTGTATCATGCATATTGTTACTGTTGTCATAATAGCTAATATTCAGTATAAAAAACTGGTGCAATCTAAAAAATGACCATCTATGGGTATATTCGTGATTACTTCATTTTGGTAAGAGATATCATATTGAAATTAATTATAATGATTTGGAAAGTCATGCATATACTATATATGGCTATGCTGAATTTACCATAATTGTAACGATTATCGAGTTACAAGAGGATACTGACAAAACATAAGACTTCCATAGTTTGAGTGATATACCAGGAAAATGCGAGCTTTATCATGACAAATTTTCAATTTTGTACAGAAACAGGTTTAGAGCGTTTGGAGTTTCAACATTTTAAACATATTTAAATAATTAACGTTGTATATGGATTCCAAATTGAACCTTTTTATATTCATATTTTCCAGTTAGGCTACTAAATACGTCACTTCGATCAGTAATCTACACAAATGTTGTTCTTTGGATTGCTTGCATTTCAGTAATACATTTATTTGGATGAAAATTTCCCAGTTTCATATTATGGACTATATAGAATTTCCCATCAAAATCTTTCCGCAACCATGGTCCAGTGCAATTTCACTCAGTGTTCAGGCCTTATCTTTTGTAGGCTATGATAATTACAATTATACTAGTAGTTCTTGAACTAATACGATTGATTCAATCAGTCTCTAGGCAGTCATATAGAGGATATGATGATCAAGCCAAATTTACATTTTTATGTCAGGATTCGGATGCATAGCTCCTAAATATTCAATTTACTTATTCGATGAGCTTAAAGAATTGACGTAATGTTGAACCCACCTGTGACATTATTGAACTCCCTATACAATTCTTTTCCGTACCTGGAGAAATTAGAAATTCCCCAATACGTCCTTTGTTCTTTCAACCCAAGATATACGATCAAATACTTATCGTGATCAAAACCATACTAAATCTAGTTTGATACTCGTAGATGTGAAGTCTCCAAATTTCTAAAAGAATAAAAGGATCACCAATGAAGTAGAACATGATCTTTGATGGAAATATTGAAAGTGTAGTTATTACAATATTGCTGAGCTTGAAATTTCTACTTGCTCTAATCTCCGAATTATCTAATTTAGTTTATTTGTAAATATTATGCTCTGTAGTTTCTGTTTGACTAGAACACGTACACTTATAGAACATACAGTTAGTTTTATTCAATTTTATCCACTATCGAGAATATTTATTCTCTTGCCGTGCCTTATTATTCATATGATTATTGAAGCAGCCTTCCGGCCTCTGTTGATTTCGCGACGGGAACATACTATATATTTTGATTATTCGTAACTTTTTTGAGTTATTGCAGAAGTTATCTTAATTTAATTTCTCATTCTCATCAAGAATGAATTTATGTTATCCGAACCAATCATGTATGCGGTTTCCGAATCCCAAGTTCTAGTTCCTCTATCACATATTTGATGTGTCATATGTCAAAAATTCTATTTTCGGAAACGCATCGTTCAATTTGTATGTCTAAACCAGGGTTGGGTTCAAGTACTTTTGAAATTTAATGGGAATTAATATTGGTGATAGATGATATTTAGTTCTCTACGTTTAAACACAACAAATATAAATGAATAATCAAGATCAATACATATTGGACCTAAGAAACATCAGTGTTTCAAAGGTTTTTTCGGAAAGATTGCATCTATCTGGACGAAAGACTTTTCCAGCGATACTGCGAAGGCGTTCAACAGAGCAGATGACGCTGGAACTGCTAGATATTTCATGGCTAATACGGCGAGCTTGGGGTATGTATCTGCATGATCTTTCCAGAACGCAAGTGGATTAGACTTTCCTGGGATAGTTGGTTTGAGTAAATATTCTGTAAGCTGTGATTCATCCGTGTACATGCTTCCTGTGTCTTCTTCATCCGAACCCATAAACGAAAACAATTTAGTTCTTTTTGATTTTGGTTGTTTACTTTCACACTCTACTACCACTGGGCGGTTTGATTTGTTGTTTTAAATTTTGTACATCTTGGACAATAGTTCACTTTTGTGATGATCTCTTTCATTGCCATCTTTGCACCACTTCGGTTTAAAACGCGGGTCTAACATACTAGTTGTCGTGTATGTATCTTCGGATTCATAAATGGTAAGTCGACGTTCAACTGATTCTGCGAGTTCTTTTATTAGGGCGTTAGAATATTTCATGTGTAGTGTTGACAGTTGACCCCTTATACCTCTTATACATTGGATGACTAAGCTTGAAGATACTCTGTTTTCAATTTGGGCAATATCGGTCGCTTCCTCAAAAGGGGATAGGGTTTCCACAAAATCTCTCAGTGTGTTTCGTTCATATGCTGCTAACTTGGCAGTGTTAAGGGCGTTTAATTTATCTTGATTAACTTTAAGGATTGACTTAATCATTAATAGTTGTGAGTTCCAACGAGTAGTGACGCTTGATTGTAACCTATTCTCACCAATCAGTACATCTGTGTCAACAGTTGACCTGCGTACATGTGATACGATTGTAGATACCTTCGAACTGACCTTCGAAAAAATATCAGCTTTGTTATGGCCATCCTTTACTACAAGTTGAAGTGTATGTGCAAAGCAAGAGTTGTGAACTGAAGGGAATAAAGCAAGGGCATCATCTTCTAATTCAAAAATTGGATCACCGTAGTTTTCAATATCATCTTCACCGTCACTTTGAGCAGATTCTTGCTGTAGAGTGTTGAAACCAGGTAGACTGAATGCATTTACCATATTGTACGCGTTGTCAGTAATGATGGTTGAAATGTTGTTGTTGATTTTAAAATAAGCTATCATTTCCTGAAATTTGTCATATATGTTGCAAGCAGAATGTCTGCCTGAGAATCTGTGACATGCAATCATTATGGAATTTATTTTCCAGTCCAAGATGAAGTGACCAGTAATCCCTATATAACTCTTCATCTGTCTGTTGCCTAAGGTCAGCAGTCAGAGCAATACTAGAAACTTGTTCAACCTTTTTAGCAATATTTTCGTGGATCTTTCTATATTTTCCCTCTATCAGTTTAGTGGAAAGAAGCTTTCTGGTAGGTACTTGGTATTTAGCGTCCAACTTCTATAAAAAATTTCGAAATCTTGAATTCTCAACAACTGAGATTCGGAGCAAATCCCCTGCAATAAAATTCACAAGTTCATAAGTAATTTCAAGTTGATGTAAATCATGATGAGGATACTTTTATTCGAAGTGGTTAGTAGGTTAAGTTTCAGGTGTTTGTCTTCCGTTGGTCCTTTGAAACTATTGAGTTCTTCATACTTAATATGGTGATTTCGTTTCATATGCTTAATGAAGTTGGATGTTGTCTTTAAACACCCTGAAATTTCTTTCAGACAATATTTACATGTCGCTTTGAAATTCCCATTTCAATTATCAGGTATATCAAAGCACTTTAATATGTCAGGAAGCATTCTTGCTAGCCATAATTGAGTTTGAAGAAGAGATATCAAAAATCATCCTGGAAACCATCTCCAGATATACTTAATTACTTCGAACATGTGAGATATCCATATAATGAATATGCGTAATGAAAAGAAACCTAATTGTGTTTACGATTGATTCCTACCATTGTTTGTTACTTTTAGCAAAGTTTGTACTGCTTCACTTAATAAATATACCACACATCAAGGATACTCTTGTGAGTTTTCCCTGCAATGATCAACAATAGAAACTATAGTGTTGACAATAATTGGCAACAAAGCCAACAATCATTCTAGTTAATAGTAGAAGTTCTAAAAAGTACTTGAAAAAAATTTAAATTTAAATTACATTTGGAAAGTATTCAAGTACAAGTACAAGTACTCAAAAATGTGTACTTAAGTACAATTGTACTTGAACCCAACCCTGGTCTACACCAGGCATTTCCAACCTTGAAGAACAATGCTGCCACATTCCAACATTATTTCACATCATGTTCCGATGAATAGATGTGAACTGATATTTTTGCAATTTATTAAATAAAAGTTATTTATAGTTATATTTTACTTTTCTCTTGAAATTTATAAGATGTGTTGCATGTTTTTGCTTGCACAAATGACCAATGTCTGACAGTGCACTTGATGTAGCGAAACGAAGTGTTCTGGTAAGATGTTCACAGTCAATTTAGATCTCGTGTTTGTTTAAGTTTTCCATTCTTGAAAAAACGGTTACAGCAATATATACTGCCTAACAGTTCTTTGAAACTAAGTGCTTATTGCGAGATTTTTGGATTGGATGGTGAGCTAACATAATTACGATAAAATGTTTGGAGATCATGTTCAACGAAAGCCCGCTTAAAATCACCTCCACAATGAATGTCAATTAGTTCCAATAGGCACATGTCATGAGCATCGTCAACATCAATCCTAAATAGATCTGAAAACAGTTTGAGTTTATCACAGTGTTCCCTGAAATCCCAATACCTTTGTTCAAATTCATTTCTTAAAAACTCCAATGAGGGCACAATACCTTTCATACTTCACTATCGTTCCATCCCTTGTTGATAGAGTTGTGAAATTTACAACTTCCTTGTTGATCAACTGTGTATGAATCATTTTTAATTGTTGAATGAACATTTGCACATGTTCGTATAGTCTATTGACACATCGCCCCTTTCCTTATGGATTCACATTAAGTTCGCAAGATACTTGGTAATTTATACTAGGTATGTCAAGTCATCAACCATTGATCATCTTCCATAAAGCTTTAATCCTTTCCTTTGCTCTTCATAATGAGTTTTATTTCTTTAAGTAGGGGATAGAATTTGACAAGGGTGGTCGCTCTGCTGAGCCAGCGAATATGGCGGAAATAAATAACATCGTCGTAGTCAGGTCCAACATCTGTAAGAAAAGCCTGAAATTTTCTGTCATTGAGTCTCTAAGATCTAATGAAGTTGATGTTAGAAACAACTTCTTCCAATACATGTTTCTTCTCCAGCGTTTTTGCACCTAGCTTTTGTTGGTGAATGATGCAGTGATGTGCAATGACTTCATGTGATACATATTTAAGCATTAGACTAGTGAATCCTTTATGCTTTCCTATTAACACATGGGCTCCATCAATTGTTATGCCACAAATTTCGTCAGGACTTACATTGAATTTATTATTACATGTTTAACCTCTTGGAAACGTCCTCTGCTGTTGTTGTGTCTTTCATCGGACATAGGTCGAGTACTTCTTCAACACCTTCAAAACCTGTTGTGACTCCTTTTATTTATTTTGCGAGTTCGGCTGTATCGCTTTATTACATACATCTGTGCAAAATTGAAAATGACATTGTTTTCGACAAAAAATTGGGTATTTAATAGAAGTAATTCGAATTGGTCTCTAGCGTTTTGTTATTCGGTGTTGTGATCTATGTTCTCTTTAGAAGGCAGGTGGGTCGGAATGAAATCTTTGGCTGCCCGAACTCTGGGCCCGCGGGCCATAGGTTGGATACCCATGGCCTAAACATTTGTCCAAATTTGATATGTTGTCGTTAGTTCAAAAATTTTGTCATATAGTAGTTGCATTAGTTAATATTTCTACTTTGTTTTCTTGTTACACCAACATTTGTTTTGTCAAAACTTGTTCAGCCCGACCACATGTGTCCAGCCAAAATGCTCCGGATGAAATTTATTGTCATTAATCTTTCCCATTTTACATGAGGATTTGAAATTTGCGTCCCGCATTGTCCACCATCGTTTCGGACATTAGTTCACCCCTTGGTTGGTTGCTTGTTTCTTTTGACGCTTTACTAACAGAAAGTATGGCATTTTTGTCGACTGGCCTAAATCTCCTGTCCCGTGAACTGCATAGTTCACGCCTGATTCTACTTTGTCAATCTGTCATTTATCTTTACTTAATGATTCGAGATTTTTTCTTGCTTGTATTCGTGTCCAGCGTGTTCTGCCCTCGTTCGCTGACATTTTGTGCTATATTTGGTTACTGACGCGAGTATTTTGAAGCGTTCCTTGTAGTTTAGGTAATTGCTAATGAATCCGGCATTACATTTCCTAAATCTCTTCACATGATTTGGAGTTCATCAAAATTTTTATGGGGAACTCCATAATACTGGGGCATTCAATAAATACTAATCATACCATACTAAAACTATAAATACTTGTGTAAAGTTGGTAATTTGCTATGAATGTTCAAAGTAGTCTCCTTTATACGCTACAACTGAATTTAGCCTTTTAATCCAATTTTCTAAGGTCTTCCTATACTTATCCTTGGGTGTGATTTCAAGGTATCTGTAAATTACCCGAGCAAGGCTGAGCCGATCCTCAAATTCGCGTCCGGGAGGTTATCTTTGAGTTTTCTAAACAGCCAGGAGTCACATGGGGCTATATCAGGGGAGTAAGTGGATGTGGAACTTCGTGCAAAACCATATCTTTAATTTTTTGCCTTACAGCCAAAGATTTATGCGGACTAGCATTATCGTGCAAAATTTTAAAACCACGAGTTCCAGTCTTTGGACGACGCTTAAGATAATGTTTTTCGACCTCAGGCAACACCACATCTGCGTAAAATTGTCCTGTGAGTGTCTGACCTTTGGGAACAGGGATTTGGGCTACAGTACCTAGGCCATCGAAAAATATGCAGTACAAGACCTTCGGGGCACGGAAGTCGGATACACAAACAGCTGGGGGTACCTCTGCCTTCTTTAGCCATACCCTGCCATCTTGCTTTCTGATCGGTGGTTTGAATTGTATCCATGTTTCATCTCCTGTTACTATCTCTAATAACCGCCTAGGGTCACTTCCTTCATAAATTTCAAGGTTTTCCTTAGCCATTTGGAGTCTCGTGGCCGTTTGTGGAAAAGTTAAGCAATGTGGTACCCATCTCACTTGGACTTTCCTCAGTTCTAAATCCACCTTCAAAATTGTGTGTGCACTTCCCGTTGAAGTGCCAACATAGTTAGCTAGCTACCTCCTCAACCGAAGAATGCGGAAACAACCTGACATAGTCCTTTACTTCATTCAATTTGTCATTGTTGGTCGCCAGTTTTGGTGTTCCAGGAACAGGGGCGTCCTGGACAGAGGTCCTACCTTCCCTAAATTGGCTCACCCACCTTCTGACAGTTGAATACGATAAAGTATCTTCTCCACATATCGTTGCCAACTCGTCATGAATAGACTTTGGAGGGATTTCGAGAATGGTGCGAAATTTGATGTACGTTCGTTGTTCAAGTTCCGAATAATTTGGACAAGAAGCCATGAAAAATGTAAAGGAGAAAATGTAGGTTTCTAAAAATAACTGAAACTTAGGAAATAATTAGGTGATCAACTCTCTCTAAGTTTTGTTAGAAAGTTGAAATATGGTTCTATATAATTGCACTGAGAAATACTAGCTTAGAACTGCTATTTCATTAAAAATATGCAGTGATTAGTATATATTGAATGTCCCTGTATTTATATATTCCCAATGCATATTTGATTTTAGTCCATATTTTCAGGTAATCTTTAATAGTCATTTCTAGACAATGTTTGGGCCCTTATTAGCTGATAATATTCTCATGATATTTCAAGTGTTTCTCGTAACTCGATGGTTCAACTGTAGTTTATTCTTCTAGATGTTGTGAATTACCACTTTCTCTTCAAGGAGGAGGCAAAACTAGTGTTTATCTACAGAATGCTCAGTTGCAAGTATCTAAATAAAACTCCAATAATTTTTTATAAAAATTATATTTTCATGCTATAACTGAGTTTAGATTTCGCAAAAAATAAACTATTAAATCATTTGATTCTCAGTATATTTCATGTAGCAGTCATAAGGTCTGTTAAATATTACATAAATACAACAATAATCAAAAAAATCCAATTTTTGTGATTTTACCAACCCTGCCGGGCATAGTATATGTAACTAATATGGTTTCTATGGATACTGTCTGGCACAATCCACGCTCAAGACAATATTTTGAGTGCAAGTTTTTATCTAGTCACTCAAATTCATCAATGATGTCTACCTTCTTCGACCCACTGGTTGCACAGTCCTGCTATATATTAGAGTTGTTGAAGCCAATTTTCCCCTTTAAATATTTCATTGGGACTTTTTTTCTTAAATATTGCATGAAATTTGTCGAATACTGGTGTTTATTGTATTACGATATTTGTTTACGTTTGTTTGATAATTTCTACTATATTGAAGAAATTGATTGAATTAACTTTAAAAAGTGGGCGCGAAGTTTTGAAGCAATATATGTAAATAAAACGGGAAGGGACCAAATTCTGATTTCGTACCACACAATAACGGGAATTTTGAAAAATACTCTGTAAGAACACGTGCTCGAGTGTTCTCCTCTCAGTTGATAACGTTGAAATCATAACAGATTTGTATTTATTCGATTTGTGCACTTTAAATTATTCTCTTTCATGTTATAACCCCCCTCTCACTGAGGGACACTTGGAAAGTTTTTTTGCTACTTTTTCAATACTTAGCAAATAATTTTGTCGACTATTTTTACATATTCTTCAACTGATTATATGTTACTATACCAACTTTCAAATCCATATAATAATCTATTCTAGATATACTTCTCTTCAAGTGTTCAGAGGTTACTATTATTGAGAATAAGAATATGGATCTAAATTGAGAAATTCTGCACGATGATATTCTATCATTTTCAGATTCGTTTAGCTCTTCGTGATTGTCATGAACATTTGCCTCACGCATTTCAACTGTTACCAATTGGTATCATGAATTTTCACTAAAACGGGAATCGCTTGGTGATGCCCCAAGAACTGTAGCCCGCAAACTTGGACAGCAACTAACAATATAGAGATAGTATGAAACTTAGTGGTTGAAGATCGACGATCACATATGATATGATCCAGAGCACGCTAGGGATTTCAGACTGGGCAGTGAGTAAGATATTACTTGAAGATCTTGGTCTACATAAGCTGAGCAGTTTGTGGATCCCACATCTCTTGACTGATTCCCAAAAGCAAGCTAGGGTTTATTGGTGTAAATCAATATTTAAATTCGAAATAGAGTTGTCTAGTTGAGTTTCTTTGATAGTTACAGGCGATGAGACTTGAATATGTTCTTATGCGCCTGTGAAAAGACACCATCTCAGGTTTGTGTATTTCCTGGTGAGGATGCCCCAACAAAGGTGATGCGTGCACGTCCAACTGAAAACAAATGGTTGCGACTTTTGTTGGTAAAAGAGGTCATGTAGCAACTGTACTGTTGATAGAACAAAGAATAGTAACTGCTAAATGGTATTGTACTGTTTACTTTCCAGAACTATTTAAAAAACCTCTGTGAACAGCGTTCGAAGTCAGGAGTTAGAGGGTTATTTTTGGATCACAGTAATGCGTGCTCTCACACAGCCGGTGCAACCATGACTTCCTTGCCTACAAACCCATTCAAATGCTTGGCCATCCGCCATATTCTCTTGACCTTGCACTCTGTGACTTTTTTATTCGTAATGGCTAAAGATCTTATGCGTGGCTGCCGTTTTTCACTTCCTAGTGAAGCTGTCAAATCTATAAAGAACATCTTGATGCCCTAACCAAATCTTAGTGGAGTAATATGATAGAAAAGTGGTTTGAAAGGATAAAAAAGTGTGTACAAGCTAGAGGTTAATACTTTGAGAAGATAAAACCATTTTAGTTGTGGCTAAAAACTTTGCGAGTGCCCCTGGTAAGTTACTTAATGTCATAGTAGGTCTGGGAATGAATAATATTAATGGTCAGATTAAAATGCCATTGAATTATTAGATACATAGTTGGACGCAGTATATTCCTGTAGATGGGAACTACTTATCTATTAAGACTTATATATAGGCATTCATGAAAGAGACTTGAAATGGTTGAATGTATTATTCGGCAAAGGTTCTTCATTTGATGAGGTATTGAATTCGCCTCTCGCTTATCTAATGGATCAATATCTATTGTACATGCAGGTAATTACCATGAACTTGCTTTAGATATTTTAGACAAGATTATAGTATCGGTACAACAATAGAAAACAGTATATGTCTAGAAATAGAAATTCTAAATTATCAAATTATATTTTTAAGAGTAATATGTATGCAACTAATATGTAGCCCAATTACTTGCATGTATTCATAACTGTTGCTCTTATGTAAGGTCTGGAAGAACGGATTTTGAAAAGGTCTAGCTAATCCTTAGCAGCCCTGGGAAAGTGGTACGGCTAAGATTTCACTTAACATGGCAGTACTAAAACTAACTACACCTAAAGTGGTCTAAACGCCTCGCACCGGCTATATCATGCGTCTACTTTATTCGTGTTACATATCCTAGGAGTTGGTTATGTCCTATTGTACATATATCAGAAATTCTTGGATGGCGTAGTGAGTGTAGATACACTTGTGTCTCGCTTCTAGGGTAACACCAAATGGACTACCTGTATAATCTCAATTATGACCTGGTTAAATTGAGGCCCCAGACTATTTGAATGTTTTATTTAGTATATTCAGGCATATTCCTGCTGCCCTGGCCGTAGTTCATTAATTTCTATCTATGATTCCTTATAAATAGCTGAGCTATTATACAATCTTTTGTAATAATCCAAAACTTCATGCCCTCATTCGAAATGTTGACTTTCATTAATCCAAAAAATGACCTTTTCTTGATGTTAGAAAATCTAATGCAAAGAATCTACTTAGTATAGGAGAGCTATAAATAAGTGATTTGTGTCTTTCTCTGCTGATTCTATATTTCTCTCTATTAGCTTACTCATCATGCACCTATCAATAGTTTTCTCTTCAGGTCTTCCAGTCATAACCTGGCAATAAGTGAGGATTTATGGTGAAATTGACCCCAATTTGTGCGAACATTTGACTTGCAGACTTATCACATTACATAAGTAAAGATAATTTTGTTCCAGTACCCTATATTAGCGATAAGACAGGGTATTTGACATTTGAAATAGCCCAGGGGTGGGAAATTTGAAAAATCCTCGTATCAAATCCCCACCTTTGATCCCGACTAGGTGAGTTGAGGACAACCATTTATAGATGTATTAGTTGGAAAGTACTAACAACACAACAGAGATTAAGCGCTCGTACTTTTTGGATCGCGCTTTTGTGCTGATAATGGAACTCGCTCCTACCTCCACTCCTTTTAAGAAAGGAGCGTACTCGGACTTCGTTCCAATTTGTTTTCCTTTTCATTCTTTCAAAATTACTTGAGATTTGTACTTAAAAGTAATCAGGACTGATTTACCCATTGTACTTACGGAAAATTACTGAATGCGCAACGTCAAAACATTTTGATAAATTGTGAGTTATACCAAATTGTCCCAGCATCCACCTTGTATAGCAAGAATACCATATCTGATGCAGAATAATGATGAAATTTGTAAATTGTTTGCAATCAAATAGGAGCGCGCTCCTTTAATGTCTTGCAACACAGTGTATCTCTGAAGTTTAATGTTACTCCATATAAGCGATGAACAATAAAAAGGACAAACAATGGACATATAACTTTGATAATAGTAAAAGTGGAGATAAATAACACAATGCAACAAATTTTTATGAAAGGTTTGTTTATCTAAATTTTAGTTTTTCCCCACTGCTTTAAGGTGCGTGGATGCCAAAAGTACTAATATTTGTTTATTTCGATCCATTGTTAGATCAGAATCGAAACTTCTTCAATAAATCCAAAATACGAATGCCTTCCTTAAATATATGACATTTTACAGTATTATAATCAATATTTACTATATAACGTAATAAGTGACGTATAAGTTAAAAAGTTGTTTGTAGCATTTTCTTTTGTGTATATTCGGAACATCATGTATCAAACACCACAAGTAGTCTCCCATCATATGTTCGTCCCACTTTCCCTGGTACGTTTTCTTCATGACTAACATGTCTCGGTGGAAATGTTTACCTTGTTCTTCACTTACATCTCCCAAATTTGGTCTGAAGAAGCCCAAGTGTGGGTGTAAATAATGTAGGTTGAGTGACATTCTACATCATTTATGTTGAAACTTGCAATTAAGTTATCAACGAGTTCCTCATAGTTCTCTGACTTTCTATTCCTAAAAATCCACTAACTACGAACCTAAATGCTTGCCAAGCTCTCTTTTAAACAACATTAATTTTGGTTTCTAACTCGCTACACGCTAACATCCGCCTAATTTGTGGTCCAACGAGGATTCCATTTCTTACTTTTCCTCACACAGTTTTGGAAACATTGAATGTATATGTTTGAAGGCATCACTACCAGGATTCAGGGATTTGATGAATTGCTTCACAAGCCCTAACTTCATGTGAAGTGATGGTAACAAAACCTTCTCTGGTTGAACAAGAACATTGTGAATGAATTTGTGTTCCTGGAATTAGCTTCTCTCTGACGGGCTAATCATTTTAACATAGTGCTGATCATCTGCACTACCGTTCCACAAACAAAGGAAGTGAGAATTTGTGTATAACCAGCCTGTAATCCAAGTAGAAATCCTAGTATTCTGAAGTCGCCACATATGTTTCACATTGTTATAATTTTCCTTTAAATGAACTGAGTGAGTTAGGGGAATGGTCGGAAATTCATTGCCATTGTGAAGCAATGCACCATTTAGACTTCTTGTAGAGCTCTCAATGAAGAGACACCAATCTGGAGGGTTGTATCCACGCGAATCTCGTGAAAAAAGCCATTCACATCAGAACAGTAACACAAAGAATTGGAAAGCGAATATTTGTAGAAAGATGCAAAATTATGATGCTGTTATCTGTAGATAGATATCTAGATAACTAGGATCAAGTAAATTCCACTCTGTGAGACGAGATTCAAATGCTCGAATTAGATTTCGTCAGACTTAATTCTTTAACCAAGTCTAATCATTCTTGCTGAATAGGAAAGTGTGGTTTCCATGTTAAGTCTTCATCGAAGCTGATATAATCTTCCTCACTAGAAGATATGTACTCAGGTTCAACAGTTCCTTCTAAGAAAGGAGAAATCGGAATTGGCAGATCTTCATTGTGCGACACTGGGGCAATAGATGATGGAATATTCGGATAAACAATATGTTTTCTATCTTTTCCTTTATATTTTGTAATATCTACTATACAAAAGTAGCAGTCATCATGGTGGTTAACTAGTTCTCTCCAAATTCGAGTTATTGCAAATGGCATACACCTTCGGGTTCCACGTAGCCATCCTTCTAAGGTGGAACGACATGATCCACAGCAGAAGTGAGGAGATCACATTTTGTCTTGATCACCCATTGGCATGCCAAAATAGGTATAGTACGCAATACACAATTTTGTACCGGGTGTTATATTATGCTTGACTTGTCTAGGTCCAATGTAGTACCCGCAAACATGGCAAAGCGAATCTGGTGATAGCTTGCAAATTCTTCTGACAGCCATCAATAAATTCTATCTGTAGACAACAATTTATCTAAGTAAATCAATATTTGAAATGAATATAATGTCATGCGAATGTATAATGGGTAATATGAAGCGAAAATCAAAAAGGTAGAATTTAGACGTTTTAACTAAAGTTATTGACGATACATTAAAAGCACAGTCAAATTCGAATTTCTCACGTCAGAATTGTCAATAAAACAGGGAAATAACCAAATAAAAAGTTGTTACACTGTGTAATCTAACGTAGAATTTATATGTGACTCATTATGGCTTCTTAACTTCTGCTGCCTGCTTGAGAGGGACTCAATAACTGAATGCATCAATTCGTAACTTTATAATTCAAGACTAGGCAAAGATGATATAATCTTGTAATTTGACTATCCATTTCTACTCGACATTTCAAACATTGATTATTCTTGATCTATTTTGCAATTTATGCAAACTAAGTGCTATAACATAATTGAAAATACTTTCTATATTCTATAAACCATTGAGTAATTCATAATGAGTCAACTGAGATCAAACAGTTGATATTGCAGTAATCAGTTAGGTGTTACTATAGTTAGAATGGACTATAATGTTTCATTAAATTTGTGTGCTTAGTATATATCTAATAGAGACTCAACTCCAACAAGCCAGTTTTGAAAACTAAATATCTTAAAAATGTTTGATTATTTTAACATAATATTAAAGCACATAACACATCCCTACAGCAGGAATACATGACCATGATTTCAGGAAAACTGATTTGTTTACGTATGCTAAATTCATATGTCAATAACTGCTGGTTAGATGTACCAACTTCTATTAAAAAAATAAAAATTTACAAGATATAAATTCATATCAGAAACGTCCGTATCTCTTCTTTCGAATGGTCAAAAAATATCTACATTCTGACCATAGGGAATTAATTAAATCAATAGTTGAAGAACTGCTTCTCGAATATTCAGCCAACTTTACACTCGTTAAATTCAACATGAAATAGATATACATGAGTATTGCGATATAACTCTTGGATTGGCATGGTAATAGGTTACAGAGATGCCAACATATTTACTTCGTTTATTGCAGGCCAAAGATTTTTGAAAATATTCCTCAATATAGATTTATGGTACTCATCTATTTTAGTCTAACATTGACATTTACATTAACCAAAATGGAAACTAATACCGGAACAATAAGCGTCATAAACAGGAGTTAATTTTCGAATTGTAACAAAGAAAATGCGAGGCCTATCTATATATGCAAAAGATGGGTAATTTTAGAGTCACCCGATTTTTGCCTTAAGCGGAATCGTATGGATCATGAAGCAAAACCTTTGGACTTCTAGTTTTTGAGAGTAGAAATTTTCTTTCAAAAGTATATTTCAATGGTATCCATTCAATATCTTTTGAGTAATGGATATTTTTATCAGTATGTATATCCTCCTTTCATGTAAATTTCTCAAAAGATATTGAATGGATGCCATTGAAATATATTATTCGTTAATACGAAAGGCACTCGAAAAGTTTTGACGTTGACCGACATATCAGATAGTAATAATAAATGGACTACTACATTTTTCTCAATGCTCTCCCTGACAATCTATACATTTTTTCATTCTGGTAAACCAATTATCAAAACATTTTTTCCACTCTTCTTTGGGTATGTCTCCGATCGCTTGGAAAGTGCCCCTCTCAACTCCTCATTAGTCGAAATCTCCTCCCACGTAATTGATCTTTGAGTCTAGGGAACGACCAGAAGTCGCAAGGGGCTAAATCAGGACTGTAGGGTAGGTGAGGTAATGTTTTTGAGTCCAGAATTTCCAAAAACTCACGAGTTCTGATTGCCGTGTGCGATGATACTTTATCATGATGAAGAAGAATTCCTCTAATGTCTGTCTTCTTCCACTGCGACCCAATTGCTGTGATGACTTTCGGTAGGCACACTGTAGTGTGCCAGTCGGCAGTACCAGTCTTCTATCCTCGAGAGCAACCGCTTCGACAAACCCACTAGATCTGAAAAACATCGCCCATATTTGTTTCCCAACAGATCTAGCCCTCCGCACTTTGGTTGGAGGTGCGGCATCTTCTTCAACCTACTCCTTTGACATTCGCTTTGTTTCTGGATCATAATGGTATATCCTATGTCTCATTACCTGTAATGATCTCAGAAACAGCTCTTGAACTTCCACTAGCAAACCTTTTGAGCATAATTTGCAAAAGTCTATGCGGGATATTTTTTGCTGTTGGTTCAGAGAATGGGGATCCATCTGGCACACAACTTCCTGATACAAAGTTCTTTGTGCAAAATGATATTAATTGTCCTCAATGATAACTCGGTTTCATACTGTAACTAAGCGTAAGTAATAAGAGGATCTTTAGTAATTAGATCTAGCATTTTGTTAACATTTTCTTCATTATGTGAAATATTCGGTCTTCCTGAACGAGGGGCATCTTCAAGAACAATGTTCCGTGGATAAATTCCCTGTACCATCGTTCAACTGTACTTAGAGAAGGAGGAAGATCCGGGAAATGTTCCTGTAAAGATTCATAGATTTCTACACTTGTCTTCTGTAGTTTGAATAAGATCAAAATCATTACTCGAAAATCACGTTTTGTGCGATCTGATTTAGATTGAGATATTTTAGAAGCCATGTATACTACAATTACCCAATTTCTGAAAGTAGAAGAGATAAATGAATGAAAGTTTCAAAGTAGAATAGTAAAATATGTCTGAAAAGATGGATGCGAAAAATATCCGACAAATTAATGGCTTCATATCAAACGGCAAAACTTTTCGAGTGCCCCTCATAAGAAGTAACAAATTACGAGTACACTCGTATCAACTATGGATCAATAACTATAGTTGGTAAAATGCCCCCTGATTAACTTTATGAATTGGTCGCGTAAAATGCCCCCAAGGGTAATTCCAGTCATTGTAACCATTTTAAGTAAATTTCTGTACCACTGCACCGAATCCTGGGGAGCTAGGTCAGGCTCCAGTACCCCTCATTGGTTATAGCATCGTTGAGCTAATACAAAGAATGTGTGGACCCCTTTGATTATTCAATTTTGTACAATTTTGCTCACTTAATTTAATGGCGATAGATCATTAATATCCTTCTCATTACTTATGCCCAATACCGAATACTTATATTGTACACATCGAAACATTCTTTAGGAGAATTATTTTCTTCGCAAATTTCCAATATGATTGTTTGTTATATTTCGTAAAAATATCACCTATTATTATTGAGAATAATTGTGTTTGTTCATGTACGTAGAATACCATTCATTATTTAACTTATGGCCATGATTCAGGGATTTTTTATCTCCTAGGTTCTAGATCCAGGCTTAAACTACTTATTTCCTATTATTGATGAAATCAAGTATGTCCAATCTCTGAAAGAGACAGCAATTGAAATCCCATCTCAGAGCGCTATTACGGAAGACAACGTAACCTTAAATATTGATGGAGTATTATATTATCGAGTAGTTGATCCGTACCTTGCTTCATATGGTATTGAAGATGGAGAATTTGCAGTCGTACAACTTGGACAAACAACGATGCGCTCAGAGTTAGGAAAAATTAAACTTGACAAGATATTTCAGGAGAGGGCTGTTCTGAATCTACATATTGTCGCTGCAATTAATCAAGCCTCTTCTGCATGGGGGATTAGTTGTCTGCGTTATGAAATCAAAGATATATCAGTTCCAAACAAAGTGAAGGAAGCTATGCAAATGATGGTATTAATTGATTTTGTGAAATTTTCTTAATATTTGTTGCTTTAATTAATCTATCTCGAATATGGAAATCACGGTATTTCTATTATTTACATCGTGCTCGTGCATACATTAATGATGTATTTCTTCTTTGTAAGTGCATACGCCTTTGAAAGACCAGTAGAGCACTCATAGAACTAGATTTTCTTTGTATATTTTAACAATACTTGATAAATTATAGAAAAATTCCACTTAAATGTAATTAGAACCATGTTAGATAATAATTATAGATTAATGATTAATATTGTAATTGCATCTTTTTCAATAGATTCTCCCGTTTGATAATTTCTCTTATCGTAAAATTTCCGTTCATGAGATCTGCTGCCTTGCCAAAAGGGAGAAATTTTTACACTTTCAATCTTAGAATCTGCAAAACTTGAAATTGATTTAGAATCTGAAACCATTTTAAATTATATCTAGCCTCGAATTCCCATCGATTTATATAATTTACCTCTAGCGAAATGAATGTCATTTGAACCTCAGACATAATGCATAATTTTCACTCACTGCTTTCTTATACATGGACTAATCCAATCCAATCCAATTGAGACTATTGTTAATTACCGATTTTACATTCTATTTATAGAATGGACCCTTAATTTGATTTCCCAATATTTAGTATCCATTGGATATTTATTTCCATTTTCCTACATTTTCTATTAAAATTTCATTAGTTTCACATTATATATATACCGGATTGGAATAGCTAAGATGTTCACAGCCAACAGTTAAATCTAATTATTCACAGCTATCCCAAAATTTTCATCTTCTACCTTCTTCTATAGCATTGTCGTGGGAGCACAATGTGGCAAATGGCGATTATGAGCTAATAGGTGCTTATACTGAAGATATATGTTAGAATGTTGTCATATTTTGCCAATGACTCTGTAGATTTCACAAATAATACCAGATTTTCAGTTACACTTCTGGAATTGGACTATGACGTAATCTGTGGTATTTTGATGTAATTAAATATGGTTCAAGAATAAATGACTTCTAAATTTTGCATGATTGATATCAATAAGCCCTATTTATAGATAAACTTGAATAACAATGGGCATACTGAATTCAATTCTGCTTTGATATCCCTAAAATGATACCAATGAATTATATATACAGTCATTATTTGATTTTATTACGTAAATTCAACTTTTTCTAAAATTCTTTTCATCCGAATTGTGTGCCCCATACACTCAATGTCAAGAAAAGTATACGTGGACTCCTTTGGGCGAGTCTAGAAATTATTGATAACACTGGTCAACAAGGTTTTTTCATCACAGATCATATATGATTTTGCTAAAGTGATTTTTGTCCTGATTTCAAATCTGCTCTCCGTTTTTATCTATCACAGGTAGCTTTTTCATAAAATCCAACTATTTCATTATTTTCAATAATCTAATTCTTAAATTTTTTAATTTACAACAGCAAGATAACACAATTTGTATGTTAATGCAATTTATCCCAATTTACTACCTCTATTTTTTCTCTTTTTTGAATCAATCAATCTGGTTTCTCATAATGCATCGCAGATGTATCAATACACCAAACAGTTTTTGCTATGTTTGTGGATCCTTTTGTTTACAATCACAGCGACGTACCATAAAAATGACCTCAAGAGAATATATAGCCAGTATTTTGATTGTCCTTTAGGTGATCAAGATAGGATGTGAGCGTCTCGTGTGATTTGTTCTGCTTGTTCTAGTGGCTTACGCGATTAGGTGAATAGAAGAAAAACTTCAATACCTTTTGCAATAACAATGGTTTGGAAGAAACCAAAGAATCATTACGATGATTGCTATTTTTGCATTGTGTATACCGCTGGTTTTCGATGAAAAATAAACATAAAATAATTTTTCCAGATTTGGAATCTGCTCGCAGACCCGTTTCTCACGATGTCTTCCTTGCCTGTCCACACTCCTGCGTTATATGGATTTGATTCTCTTTTTGATGATGTAAATACCTTGTCATATTCAATGGACGAATCTTCTATTGGTTTAGAATACGTCCTTGAAGATAGTAATTTAGCGCCCGAAACATTCACCCCAGGTGAATTGAATGACCTTGTCAGGGATCTTGATCTTTCGAAGGAAAATGCAGAACTTCTTGCATCAAGGCTTCAACAAAAGAATTTACTCAACAAGGATGTTATAGTGCCCCACTACAGTAAACGAAATTTGATTTGGCTCAATATTTTACAGTTGATGGTTCTCTCTGTAATTCTAATGATATTATCAGGCTGTTTTCTAGTTTGTCACAAGAACATTCATCTTCTGATTGGCGCCTATATATTGATTCATCGAAACATAGCTTGAAAGCCGTTTTATTGCACAACAGAAGTACAAATCCTGCAATTCCAATTGCTTACTCTGTACATCTTAAAGAGTCCTATATAAACCTGAAAGAGGATTTAGTTGCGATCAAATATAGAACACACAAGTGGAATATATATGGGGATCATAAGGTAATTGGTGTGTTAATGGGATTGCAACAAGGATTTGTCAAATATTGTTGCTTTCTCTGTTTATGCGACAGTCGTGCAACAATAGATCATTACCACAAGCGTGATTGGCCCAAGAGAACAAATTATGAAGGAGGAACATCTAATATTGAATATACACCATTGGTAGCTCCTAATAATATCTTTCTGCCACCACTTCATATAAAACTAGGATTGATGAAAACTTTTGTCAAAACTATTGGTTAACAAATTCTACAGGTTTCGTTATATTATTGAGAAATTTCCCAAACTAAATGATGCTAAGTTTAAAGGGGCGTATTTATTGGACCACAAATTAGGAAAGTTCTCAAGGATGAAGAGTTTGACAATCTACTTCCCGCTAAGGAATTTACAGCATGGAAATCTTTCAAATGGATTTGCGAAAACTTTTTAGGGAATATGGAGTCAACAAAGTATATAGAGGGAGTAAAAAATTTACTTCAATCATATGAAAACATGAGATGCGTATGTCATTGAAATTACACTTTTTGCACTCCCATCTTGATTTTTCCGGAAAACCTTGGTGTTGTAAGCGATGAACAGAGCGAACGATTTCATCAAGATATTCTCAGAATGGAAAATCGATATCGAGGTTTCTGGAATGACCGTATGATGATGGACTATTGCTGGATGTTATACAGGGCTGAATCGGATAGAGTTCACAAATGGTATTCTTACTCTCAACGTTTTTGACCTCTTAAACATTTTTGTTTTTGTTTATTCAACTTATATATCTCACAAATGTTAAATCTTTCAATTTCCTATTGCAAGACAGTTAGATTTTAATTTGGTCCTCAATTAATTATTGAATTATTTACATGAGACTCTAATAACAAGCAACATTAGTTAGTCGAACAACTTTTAGCATTAATTAATCATATTACAATATGTAAAATTTCGAACTGAATTTGAATATTTCAAGCTAGAACATACGAAATGTATACTTGTTAGAGATGAATGAATGACAGATTCGATATCAGCACAAAAAAGTAGTCTAGAAATATTCCCATTTTTGCTTGATTAGAATAATAAGTGAAATTTGTTGACCTGTGTAATGAAACCTTAAAAGATATACTAACACTCAATTATTTACATTGTAAAATCGGGGACTGAAAATGTAGGTCCTGGACATGAAATATGGATAAAGTAGACGACTATACATGTTTGAAATTGAAGAAGTATCGATTTAATTTGATTGCAAACGAGTTAAAATTATTCACATAATGTATACGAAGACTGATAGATGCAATTGAATTCCCAAATCCAGGAATGTTGAAATATCGTAAGGGTATTTGAAGATTATATATTTGTGGTTTTCAGGTTTTCAAATATCAAATTTATCCTAAGTTTGAGATTTTGGGTAGACATGTTATACTTTTATTTAGTAACTAATAATATCATATTTCTAAGTTTGAAACTGTGTACAATAGAATGCACACATTAATTTTGGTAAATAGCGAAGTCAAAATCTTTTGCAACTGAAGTACCTAAATATTTGAGCCTTGTGTCATTTGTAAAAGCCTTGTGTCCTGAATCTGAAGGGAAAATACAAATACTGTTTGAAAAACTTGAAATCCTAAACACAATGCTCCATACACGAACATGCTTTATCATACTAATGTACAGTCTCAAATACGTATTCTAAATTAAATCGAACACTTCAACGTATATGATGGGTGATTAACAATGAAAATTGTAATCACAATTATAACAAAACCTCCCAAAAATTAAATTCAAAGCACGAATACATACTATACGAAATATATGAATTAAAGAGTAAAAAGGAAACCCTGATCCAAACAACATGGTTGCTCAAAAACACAGATGCAAAAATTGAAATCGGACATTTATGTATAGTACATGCGGAAATAACCCTGTGATGAAAAAATACAGAAAAAATACTCCGATCAAATATGTTTCTATACCTGCATGAAAAGCATCATGCGCAAGAAATGTGGTCAAAACCCTGAGGCAAATACCCGATTTCGACTTTAAAGACATCATTATCCATGAATCTACTGAGGTCAACAACTTGTTAGTAAAATTTACGCCACCTGATTACTAATTTGAATAGAGTGAAATGCAAAGTATCGTGAGGGGGTTGGTGACAGAGCATATAATCCTAAATGAGAACTAGTAAAACTCAAGATATGGAATGTCGTCTGTGAATGTGTCGTATTATGGAGAACGAAAACCCACAATTTCTTTCAATCGAGAATGTTCGTAGCTATGCACCATTTTTTTGGATAATATTGACCACTATTGCTTCTCAACATAATATTCTGGGATATTTTGGAAATTTACTCATTATTCTAGGTAAAGCCTTCAGAGACTAAGTTCTTCATAAAATATGTTACTGAAGGTCCCGATGAGCATTTTGTATTACACTCTAACCAGAAATGTATTTCACGAGGATCCATCATAGTTTTATCACTTCATTTAGGGGTACTCTTGTATTAAGGTAAGTATTCAATCTTCAACACCAGTCACATTCTTGAAATGATCTTATAAATAGTTAAATTTCGTTTCTAATCCGTTTATTGCTCTCAATATGGTGGTCATATTTATAGAATGTTCTTGTTAAGTTTGTGGTTCTCTTAATACCTATTATTTTAGTGTAACGAAAGATCTTCGCTGTCCCAAGATGCAAGTACTTCATTAATGCTTTCATGCAAAAATATAAAAAATTTCTTTTTGGATATAGTTATCACGTTACTGAGGTTTAGTAGATACCATTGGTGACACATATTTGTCTTATCATTCATAGCTCGATAGTCACTAGAACTATCATCAAATATTTCGAGATAATATTTACTAAATACCCAATTCCTATCACCTTGGAATACATTTTGAGACAATTTATCCAACCCTTTACCGCATTCGTAAATATTGCCATATTTTCTCACAATCCAGATTACGTGATAGTTCTTCAAGATATCTTATGAAAAGGTATCACAAGGATATGGGAAGTTGGGTATGTAATACATATTGGGTGGGTGATTTGAGCATAATTCTAGCGGATATCGAGTAAACTAAGTGAATAAAAACTTTACCATCCATAGTACCAAATATACCTCAGTAAAGTTACAACTTTATAATTACAAAAATTATATATTTGTTTATGAACCTCCTAAGATCACTTGATGTTCATTCTGGGATCGAAGACGCTATTGTGATCGTTTATCAGAGTTTAAGAATGATCCATTTTTCATAATAATTGCCCTATAACCAATCAGATGATGTCATTTCGAACTGGAAATGTTTAATGACATGGCTTGTGTATTATAAACTGTCCAGATTACCTTATCTATATTATATCGCCATTAATCTATCTGTGTGTATATATGTGTTATTTATATGTTTGTATCTTCGGAATTGATTGGAGAAACTCGAAGACCCCCAGTGCTGATTTTTGGCATACAGGAGCGTTTTTGGCCGGGCTCAAACAAATTTAGTCTTCGAGGAAGTTCAAGCATTACGAAATTATGAAGTCATTCACCCCTTTTGGGCTTCCCATCCAATGCTTCAAACAACATTTTTGAATTACTGGAATTTGATATTAAGACAGCTAGTATGGAAGGAATTGTTCATAACAAGTCTCTTAGAGGGACTTCATTGAAAATACACAAATTTATAGAAGAGTATGATAAGGGTCATACTGATTGGATAACTATCTCTTACAGGATTTCCTAGCATAGTTATATTAATTAAAGAGGAATATAACTGCCTCAAGATCTAGTATTCAAGGTTGTCTTCCTTCAACGTAACATGAATTAATTGGGTATAAATCCCCATAATGAAACAATTTTTCACTTAAAGAAAGCTAACATGGATCTAAATTATATTTTAGATCCATATGTTTGTGGTGTTTATGGGTTATTGTAAATTAGAAATGCATAGCTCGACATTTCTAAGTTATTATACAAGGCAAAGTTTTGTCAATAAGCAGGTGTCACAACAATCAATCAGAGGCCTATGTGAGTATCTAATACGTTTCAGAACTACATTTGAGGTTTCAGCCCAAGGGGCGTCATATCATCCCCTAAGTCTCCCTCTTTCGAATGTAGCCGGTTAATCTATATATCTAACAGATTCCTTATACAGGGTGTCTAATAAGTTCTGTCTTCATAAATCACATCTCATTGCATAGTTACGTATGAACACACAAGCAGTTTTAGATGCATAATTTGTAACACTTTTCGGCTCTTTCTAACGATATAATAGGATTCTATATAATATTATTTACGCTTGAAAAATAATGGCTGAAAAATTTGGATCCAAAATTATCGCACTTTTCGAGATAGGTAGCTCAAAAAAGGAAATTTTTCAATAGCTAAAAAATGGGCAGGTTTCAGCTAAGCTAATATATCGTACCATAAAATCATATAAGGATACTGGAAGCTTGAGTGACAAACCTAGTTCGGTCGTCCAAGGTCTGTAAAGACTCCAGCCTTGAGAAACAAAGTCCGCTGCCGAATTTCTCGGAATCCCTGAAATCCATCAGGAAAATGGCCCGTGAGTTATCGGTCAATCATGAAACGATGCGAAAGCTGGTAGTTGAAGATCTAGGGCTTAAGTCTTTTAAAAAAAAGAAGGTACACCACCTTAACCCGAGTATTCGGACTAAGAGGCTGGCTAGATCGAAAGCTCTACTTCAGCGGTTCGCTCCTGGGGCCCAAGACCAGATCCTCTTCTCAGATGAGAAAATTTTCACGATTGAAGAGGCTTGGAACAAACAAAATGATCGGATTCTTGCTACCAGTTCTACAACAATCCCAGAAAACCTGAAATACATCGATAGGGTGCAGAAGCCAATGTCTGTGATGGTCTGGGTGGTGTATCCTTAAATGCACGGACAAATCTGATTTTTGTCCCCTAAGGGTCAAAATCAACTCTGCGACATACCAAGATTTGATTTTGGAACAGGAAATCAGTGTAGCTGGGCAAAATCTATTTAGAAATAACACTTGGATCTTTCAATAGGATTCTACCCTCCATATGCATCCAAAAGCACTCAAGGCTGGTAAGGGAAAGAAAAATCGAGGTTATTAGCAGGGACGAATGGCCCCCATCTAGTCCAGATTTGAATCCGCTCGATTATAGCGTCTGGGCTAATCTGGAGGCAAGGGCCTGTGCTAAACCTCACAAGAGTTTGGACTCTCTGTAGCTCTCCCTTTAGCGTGAATGGCAGAAAATATCAAAGATGAGCAGCGAAATGCAGTAGGGAACTTTAGAACGCGGCTACAGGCTGTAATTTCTCAAAAGGGAGGATATATTGGTAAACACTTTACTAAACAATTTATTACTAAATATTTTATCAGTTTGTAAAATATCAACCAAATTGGTTTTATATAAATAATATGGCAGGCAAAACATTGAGGACAGATCTTATTAGACACCCTGTATATAGCTGAGCTATAGTATAGTGCAGTTTTATGTGTTACAAATCCCGATACCCTCATTCGAATGGTGACTTTCGTTAGGCCTAAAATGACCTTTCCTCAAACATAGAATAGCTAGTACACAAAACTGTACTATAGTATAATTGAGCTATATATAAGTTATTTGTATATCTAATACTTTGGTGCAATTAATCTTTCTATATGTGTTTATGCATATTTATGTTGTATGTCCAGAATTGATTGATTGACGAAACTGAACGGCCACCAGGGCTGACTTTGACAAACAGGGGTTATTTTGGGCCTTGATGGGACAAATTTGAGTTATGGATGAAAATTCACACATAAGGCGGAATGATGAGGTCATTGTCACCTTTCGTATTTTCGAAAAATCACAAGTACTCCTCAATGTGACTAATATCCTGATGTCATGATTCTATTTAAAAGCTAGTTCATCATGGGATTATTGCGTGATCATGACTTTGCGAAAAATCAAAACTATCAATAATTCGAAATTTCAGAATTTCTTCATATCCCACAGTGTATCAAAATCGCCATAATGGTGTATTAGGTAACAATTACTACTAGGAATGTTTTATGTGATATATTTAGTAATTCGAGATAGTAGATTTCAAAGATTTGGTTTAAACTCTCGTAGTATTACCACTATTGGGCTTATGGCTTCATTTTGGGGAATTAATTTTTTCAATATTCATGGTTCCATTATATTGTTAGCTATTCTATTATTGAATTTATGTTATCGGGTCAAATTTCCTAATACTCTGGATTTTACATAAATATATATAACTAGCTAGAACATAATAATGAACCAGATATAGTTTTCCCTTTGCTACATATTTGCGTGTATTATACATTGTGGAAAATCTGTTACTAAATATGCTCTCAAACCTCTAATTTTCTTCAATGAATTATCATTATCCAGTGCTATGCTATTATATAAGATTTTACACTAGAAGTCCTCGTCTTGGTGGACATAAACGATTCTGCACTAATGGGGTACCCGCATCAAAATGGTCTGTTAACATCGTATACCACCGAAATAAACATAGGTGGACATGCGAAGGGAAGGCAGCTGTTATATTTATGTCAGATGTGGGTTTGTGAGTGATACCTAAACGTTGTTTGGGTGGGAGTTTGAAGAAGTCATCCTCATTAACATAATCAAAGAGTTGCCAAGCATTGTTAATTAACATGTTAATGGGGAATCCAGAACGTGCCCAATCAATTTTTTTAATTTCTTCATCTGATGCAGTATATACATGACAAGAAGCTCATCCAGCACCGTCTAACAGTCCAGGCATTTTGTTATCAAAGAGAGAATGGACAATGTCAAACTGTACACCTCCTCCTATTAGGGATAATCCGTTCATCAACATTTGGTCTGTTTGGGAATTGACAATTTTGCCAATGATAAAATCTATATGATCATAATGCTCTTTCAATGCTATCAACGCAACGAGTTTCAAACAAAATGGGGAGTTGGGAAAATGGTTGTAAGAGACGTTGTATCCAAGTGTATCTGCTATTTGAGTACAAATAAGATGAAACTTTTAGTACAAAGCCAGGGTTATTATTTTGTTGGTTATAGGCACGATGAGACCCGGAACCTCTAATCCATCTGATATCTCTGAGCAGATTTTGTAAAATACAAATTGGCTCTCATGTTGGAATCAATCGTTCAACTCTAAGCTTTAGTATCGAATGATAGGAGATACAAGTTCCAATTGAGAATCCTTCAGGATCATGGGACTGTCTCAATCTCATCTATCAAAGTTATTTCTCCACGATACCTCGAAACAAGCTCATAGGATGTTAATCAAACTTAACTTTTGAGGACTTTATAAATTTTATTATTTGATTGCTCCAATCTCGAACAGTCCAACTATTGGGCAGATTTATCGATTGGCTCTTTGTGGGAGACTCCAGTAAAATAACCCATGCTGATGATCTCTTTACACACTTGTGAATCATGATCGTATGAATTGTTTAAGATTAATTCTAAAGCTAGAGCAGCTAGTTGTTTTGGCTGGACATGTTCTCTTTCAGCGAAGAAATATGGTCTAAAGGGAAGTCCGACATTTCGTTCCACGACATTTCGCTCCACTTTTGATTGGTCAATTTTTGTTAATTATTTAACAGGTTTTAAATGGCTAAATAATTGAACTAATTTCTTGTCTGAATTCGTTTGGTTAATTCTA